>CAJQZJ010004381.1:15692938-15718919 GCA_907164525.1 Lophiomys imhausi | reverse complement strand
ATAACACCTTGTATCTTATCAGACCACCACGGAATAAAGCTGGTCTTCAACAGCAAAAGAATCAATAGAAAGCCTACACACACATGAAAATTGAACAGCTCCTTACTGGATGACCACTGGATCAGGGAAGAAATAAAGAAGGAAATCAAAGACTTCTTAAAATCCAACGACAATGAAGACACAACATACCCAAACCTATGGGATACATTGAAAGCTGTGCTACGAGGAAAGTTCATGGCACTAAGTGCTTTCAAAAAGAAAATTGTGACAGCTCATATTAGTGAACTAACAGCTAAGCTGGGTGAATTGGAAAAAAAAGAAACAAACACTCCCAAGAAGAGCAGAAGACAGGAAATCATCAAGCTTAGAGCTGAAATCAACAACTTAGAATCAAAAAGAACTATACAAAGAATCAATGAAACCAAGAGTTGGTTCTTTGAGAAAATCAACAAAATAGACAGACCCCTAGCCAAATTAACTAAAAGGCAAAGGGAAAGAACACAAATCAACAAAATCAGAAATGAAAAGGGAGATATAACAACAGACATTGAGGAGATCCAGAAAATATTCGGGCATTACTTTAAAAATCTATATTCCACTAAATTTGAAAACCTAAGCGAAATGGACAATTTCCTCGATAAATTCCACCTACCAAAACTAAATCAAAATCAGATTAACAGCTTAAACAGCCCAATAACACCTAAGGAAATAGAAACAGTCATTAATAATCTCCCAACCAAAAAAAGCCCAGGGCCAGATGGCTTTAGCACGGAATTCTACCGGACCTTTAAAGAGGAACTAACACCATTACTTTTCAAACTCTTCCACCACATAGAAACAGAAAGATCACTGCCAAACTCATTCTATGAGGCCACTGTCATTCTGATTCCTAAACCACACAAAGACCCAACAAAGAAAGAGAACTTCAGACCAATCTCCCTCATGAACATAGATGCAAAAATTCTTAATAAAATACTAGCAAACCGAATTCAAGAACACATCAAAAGTATCATACACCATGATCAAGTAGGCTTCATCCCTGGAAAGCAGGGATGGTTCAATATACAAAAGTCTATCAATGTAATTCACCACATAAACAAGATGAAAGAAAAAAACCACATGATAATCTCGCTAGATGCAGAAAAAGCATTTGACAAAATCCAACACCCCTTCATGCTAAAAGTTCTGGAGAGAACGGGCATACAAGGGCCATACCTAGAAATAATAAGGCAATATACAGCAAGCCAGTAGCCAACATCAAATTACATGGAGAGAAGCTTGAAGCATTTCCTCTAAACTCAGGGACAAGACAAGGATGTCCACTTTCACCATATCTCTTCAATATAGTACTTGAAGTCCTTGCTAGAGCAATAAGACAACTAAAGGAGATCAAAGGGATAAAAATTGGAAATGAAGAACTCAAATTATCCCTATTCACAGATGATATGTTAGTATACATAAGCGACCCCAAAAACTCCACCAAAGAACTCTTACAGCTGATAAACAACTTCAGCAAGGTGGCTGGATACAAAATTAACTTAAAAAAATCAGAAGAAATTCTTTATACAACAAACAAGCATACTGAAAAAGAAATAAGGGAAATAACCCCCTTCACAATAGCCACAAACAACATAAAATACCTGGGGGTAACTCTAACCAAGCATGTAAAGGACCTATATAACAAGAACTTCAAGCCCCTGAAGAAAGAAATGGAAGAGGCCTTTAGAAGATGGAAAGATCTCCCATGCTCATGGATAGGTAAGATCAACATAATAAAAATGGCTATCCTACCAAAAGCAATATATAGATTTAATGCAATTCCTATCAAAATACCAACACAATTCTTTATAGACCTGGAAAAAGCTATTCTCAACTTCATATGGAACAACAAAAAGCCCAGAATAGCTAAATCAGTCTTGTCCAATGAAAAAACATCTGGAGGTATCACCATCCCAGATTTCAAGCTGTACTACAGAGCAACAGTAATAAAAACAGCATGGTACTGGTATAGAAACAGACCAGATCAATGGAATCGAATTGAAGACGCAAACATGGATCCACACACCTATGGCCAACTAATCTTTGACAAAGAAGCCAAAAACGCACAATGGAAGAAGGACAGCATCTTCAACAAATGGTGCTGGTCCAACTGGATGTCCACTTGCAAAAGAATGAAATTAGACCCATACCTATCACCTTGTACCAAACTTAATTCCAAGTGGATCAAAGACCTTAACATAAGGCCATCCACACTAAATATATTAGAAGAAAAAGTAGGAGAAACCCTCGAACTCATTGGCACAGGTGACAACTTCCTGAACAGAACACCAACAGCTCAGGACCTGAGATCAACAATCAATAAATGGGACCTCATGAAACTGAAAACCTTCTGTAAAGCAAAGGACACTGTCATTCGAACAAAACGGCAACCAACAGACTGGGAGAAAATCTTCACCAACCCCACATCTGATAGAGGCCTACTATCTAAAATCTACAAAGAACTCAAGAAACTAAATGCCAAGAAACCAAATAATCCAATCAAAAAATGGGAGATGGAGCTAAATAGAGAATTCACAAAGGAGGAATCCCTAAGGGCTGAGAGACACCTGAAGAAATGTTCAACATCCTTAATTATCAGAGAAATGCAACTCAAGAGGACCCTGAGATTCCACCTAACAGCTGTTAGAATGGCTAAGATAAAGAGCTCAAATGATAGCGCATGCTGGCGAGGGTGTGGAGAAAGGGGAACCCTACTCCATTGCTGGTGGGAGTGCAGGCTTGTGCAACCACTATGGAGGTCTGTCTGGCGATATCTTAGAAATCTAGGAATAACCTTGCCTCAAGACCCAGCCATACCACTTCTGGTTATACACCCAAAGGACCTCTCACGGAGACATAGGGAAGTCTCCTCATCTATGTTCATAGCAGCCTTATTTGTAATAGCTAGAAATTGGAAACAACCCAGATGTCCCTCAACTGAAGAATGGATTAAAAAACTGTGATACATCTATACAATGGAATATTACTCAGCTATCAGAAACAATGAAATCATGCAATTTGCAACCAAATGGATGGATCTAGAGGAGCTCATCCTGAGTGAGCTAACCCAGTCTCAGAAGGATGCACATGGCATCTATTCACTTATAGTAGGATTTTAACTATATCGTACAGGATATCTGTACTACAACCAACACATCAAAAGGAACAAGGACATAATTTTTTTTTATCTTTTTCTTTTTCCTTCTTTTTTTTCCTTTTCCCTTCTCTTTTTCCTTTCTTTTTTGGTTGATATTCTTTGTTTTTGTGGGTTTGTGTTTGTTGGTCTTTTTTTTAGTATTCCCCCAGTAGCAATGAGACACCATTCACTGGCAGTACTGCCTCGTAGGCCCCCGGTGAATGAAGAGGCTCTTGGCCCTCATATGACTCCTGATCTGTGGTGAGAGAATGTTAGGCAGGGACACTCCACCCCAGAGGAACAAGACGGAAGTGTCAGGGGGTAGAGCATGGGAGGGTGGGGCTAGGAAGCGGGAAAAGAGGACAATATGATAAGGATGTAACCTGAAGCAACAAACAAATAAATTTATTAACTAAAAAAAAAAAAAAAAAAAAAGGCAGGGAGCAGGGCTGAATGAAACACTGTGAATGGAATAGAGGATACAGCCATTCGGCCTGGTTTTGCAGACCTCCAGGTGTAGAGAAGACGTGGAGCTAAGGTAAAATACAAGAGAATTGTGGTATTGGCCCATGCCTTTGACTTCAGCAGAGACGGGGGGGGGGGAGCACCATAGAGTTGGTGGTCTTATGTATTCTGGAGTCATACGGAGTGGGGTGGTGAGGGTGCATACTCTTGGTCCCACCATTCAAGAAGAATACACCCTTGGTCCCAGCTCCCAGCACACTGGAGACAGAAACAGGCAGATCCCGGAACTCAGGGTCAGCCTGATGCAGGGCAAACTCTAAATAAAGAAAGACTTCGATCCAGGAGTGGTGGAACACATCTTTGATCCCTTCAGATGGGAAACACAGGTCCCTGATCCCAATAATTAGAGTTCAGAGACACACACATGGGATTTGGAGGGACCTAGGTTTGGAGGCTACTTACAAAAGGCCTTCTCGATGCAGGCAGATTGTCCTTTGGGATCTCAAAATATATACACTAGAGCTGGTTTAGCTCCAAGGTGACAGAATGATTTCTTCTTTAACCCGGATTGAAAGATAACGCTTTGTATGTTGTCAGAAGGCCAAATTTGCTTCAGGAGAAGTACTACCTAGTCCCCCCATTCCCCCCCCCAAAAAAAAGAGGGCAATTGTCCTAGGGTTGGGATTGGGGCAGGGCTCTGTTCTTATCATTCCAGGAGAATCGAAGCGTCCATTAGGGGAGCCCGGGGACGGCTGGACAGCGGAATCCTCAGAAGAGAGCAGAATCAGGCACCAAGGAGGACGAGTGACCCAGTTGATTCTGCCTGGCAGACTTCCTCAATAGCTGTCTCCATCGGGGGCCTGCAACCACCACAGCAATCCAATGTCACTGGGACTCAGCTCTACACAATGCCCCGGCAGGAACCTCAGTGAAGCCTGCAAGATCAGGTTCTGCCTACAAACCCCTTAGGTCATCTAAACAGCTGAGAACAGAAGGACTGAACATAAAAGGAGAGTACTAACATTTTTAATCATTTTTCCCATTTGGGTTCGGGCCCCAAACAGGTCTACTACAACCCAAATCAGCAGGAAGTCACTTTAAGAGAGCGACGTCCCATGGCCAGAGGGTGGGGAGGGTGTTTCTCCGCCCTTCTTTTTGGTTATTTGAAGGATAACTGAAAACTCTGTTATGTAGGGGAAGAGACTACAAGCTGATAAATAGTCCTGTCTTAATGGGTTTTGGAGGTTAGCCCCAGGGAATTCCTACTTTTTCTTTTCTGTATCCTTATTCCTCTCCTATGTAGGAGTGCATGGGCTTGAGAAAAATGAGATATAGATATAGCACAAGAAGGTCCAAGAAGAAGGGGCAGATTATTGAATATGCCCTTATACCTTCGTATATTGATAGAAAATTAGTAGTTTATTTGGCTAAAGTGGTATTGACCATTGTTTATTGTGCAAAAATAAGATTGTATTGGATTACATCGGTATTGATTTTTGTATATTGATACAAAATTAAGATTATAGTTGGCCACAATGGTATTGACCCTTGCATATGGATGTAATATTAAGATTATATTGGGCTACATAGACATTGATCTTGGTATATTGATACATAATTAAGAGTATATTTAACCACAATTGAATAGATCTTTGTATATTGATACAAATTTAAAGGTAACGCTTCCTAATGGTATCATACCTAGAGATACTTAAAAATAAAATGTGAAGCTCTGACCTCTTGATACCAACCGTCTAAAACGGTCTAGGATAGTTAAAACAAACTCCTAGTCATGCAAACATGTCACTTTGTTAGCTACTATGACAGTCTATCACAGATATTCTCTAAACTACCCAGTAATCAAGTTGCTAAGAGACAAGCAACATTTGCTTATCTAAATACAAGAGATGGATAGGGCATCTTCAAAAACCCTTAGAGATCTGCAGAATATGGCATTCAAAGATGTTATCTTAAATCAAGATTTTTTTTTGATATCGAGACATATCAGCGCCTGACAGCACCCCCTATTCTACTCCAAGTAGAAGATAAGCATCGACGAACCCCCACTGTAAGATGGTTGATTTAGGGGCAAGCCTTTTTCTTGGCATGAAAAAACCCCTTGCACCAACTGCAGACAGACTGCTGTCCAAAAAGGACAAAACTTGGTAGCAGGGAAGTCGACAGCCTAACTCTGCCAAGACAGGGTAGGTAAGTCCTTCATAATCCCTGCTCTACAACAAAAGTCTGTCAGAGAAACAGGACCCAAAGGCTGAAGATTGATGCTGGAATGTATGGAGAGAAAATGGGAACTATCCAGGCAGTTACTGGAGCACAGGACTTTCAATCTAGGCAGTTGAGTGAAGGCTATGAATACTGCCCTTGGAGAGCTGACACACAGGTGTGAGCATGCTGCAGGCAAAGAGTAAGTAAGTGCCGGGTGGCAGCTCAGTCTATAGGGAAATTTGAAGTACCTGAAGCTAGGGGTGAGCAACCTCTAGGGTAAGAGGGAGAAAGAGGGAAGGGTATGTTATTGTCAAAGCAGATGCCCTGGGCTACACAAGATCTTCTACAAGCTGACTCTGAGCTTAGTATCTAATAAGAAACAATAAATATGGACCCCAAGACCTGCTTTGTCATCCAGGAGCAGCTCTATAGCCTTCTAGAATCTAGGTTGTTCCTGGCACCCAGGCCCATGCCCATGACTCTTGGGGGCAGGGATGAGCTGGTACACAATCAAATGGTGCAGAACCAACAACCCAGATTCCAGGGGTCCAGTAAGTAGCAAAAGCAGACTCATTTATTTCAAAAAGAGGAAGCTACCTTTATAACCTCTGCCCAGAGTCTCATTGGCTCCCAAACCGCAGGCTGCTGTGGCTCTTCCTCATTGGTTCTTGTCTCATTACCTGGTGTGGCGTCATCAATCTCCAGGCAGGTCCAGGCATGTGTAATGAGTATGTAATTAGGCAGGCAGAAAAGTAAAGTAAACTCTATTTTGAGAAAGTACATTTCAAATATTGTGAGACAAGTTGAGTGTCTGTGAGCATGAGGTGATTAACACACTACCCAAGTGTCCACCCCCTCATGCCAGAGGTGTGATAGCCACTTGTTGGTGTCCACCCAAGGGGAGATAACTAGACTAGTGGCTATCAGAAAGGGGGTTAAGCATTATGACAATCACTAGTATAGAAGGAGGGACTGAAGTCCACCTCGCTATCTCACCCCGGAGATCATGGATTGCTGAGAGAAAAAAACACTCTCGAGAGCCTCCATTCCCCCCACAATGGAGAGAAGTCAGGGTGGGAACTTAACATAGGAACTTTCAGGCAGAAACTGAAGAGAGGCATGGAGGAGGAGAGTTGCTTGCATACTGGTTTGTTCCCCTTGCCTTTCTCAGCATACTTTCCTATAAAACTCAGGAGCACTTCCTTGGAGTGTGGGGGGGTGACATGGTCCACAGTAGTCTGGGCTCTCCCATATCAATCATCAATTTTAAAAATGCCCCACAGAGATGGGTTCACAGGCCAGACTAATGTTCAACTGAGGTTCCCCTTCCCTGGTGACACTAAAAATATAACTGGCACAATTGCAGAGCATGGGGTGAACTATGAACAATTTCCATGGAATTCTGAAAAGTCTTAATTTTCTTCTCTGGGTAATGACACACTTCTGAAATATTTTCACCTGGAATTGACTAGAACAGGAATTTATTCAACTGGTATAGTTTTAGCTCTTGCTTCTTAAGGAGACACTGTGAAAATGTGTTCTGAGGACACATACTGGAAACACTTCCAGATCCCTTTATAGTTCACTGGTCAGAGAATGGTTCAGGTATGAGGGTTTGTGAGAGTCAGAAAGGCCACAGAGAGACTAGCACTAGCAAGAGAATGTTTTAAGCAACCCCGCAAGGAAGGCAGGGTCACCCATTTTTCAGAGAAAGAATTAGAAGGTTGTGACAAGCTTCAAATTCACTTATGTGAGTATCCCAAAAGATGAGTAATAGATTGTTATATAATATAGAGATGATTATAAAAAGAAAATCAGTACCTTCATGCATGTACACACACACACACACACACACACACACACACACTCCATTTACTTTCTTTCTTCCCATGTATCCACCAACAATAAAACAAAGACCTACAAGCCTTACTTTCCAGGAAATGTGGCCAAGGAAATATCAGTCAGCACACAATTGGCACCTTGACTTTAATCTTTATGTGGGGGTTTTAGAGTAGTTATTTCCATTCTGGGAAACAACACTCTGTAATCTCAGACCTTAGTTCCCAACCAATCAGGGTCCCTTGCAAAGGGCCACTGTCCTGGAGTCCCATAAATTATATCAATATAAATTAGATTTGCTGAATATCTAGGGGTATCTGATGCAGTCTCTTAAAAGGGTGCATGAAGATCAGCCTGGCACCTGTGGGCACTTGGCATGGCCCACATGTGGGCTAAAACTAAGGTTTATGGTTTGGCATTGTTTTCATCTGCTAATAGCCTTATAAAGTTGGCAAAGTCCAGATTAGGTTGAAGCCAGGTGAAACCAGGAGAGACACTACTTAAGGATGAAGTAGGTAGAGCCCCAGAGTTCCCACACTAGAGATGAAGAGATGCCAATCAGCTTATATCATCTGGTGGAGCCAGTGGTGGCTGATGGAAAAGAGGATCTCAAACAGAGCTGAAAAAAATGTCAGCTCTGATCCTTCAAAAGAACAGCTTTTACTGTGAAGGTGAAAGAAGCTGTTGAGCAAAGCCTCAGCAAGGCAGCAAAAAATACCCCAAGGACTACAGTTTTTTAATCCATTCTTTGGTTGAGGGACATCTGGGTTGTTTCCAGTTTCTAGCTATTACAAATAAGGCTGCTATGAACATAGATGAGGAAACTTCCTTATGATTCCGTGAAGAGGCATTTGGGTGTATACCCAGAAGTGGTATGGCTGGGTCCTGAGTCAGAGCTATTCCAAGTTTTCTAAGATATCGCCAGACTGACCTCCATAGTGGTTGCACAAGCCTTCACTCCCACCAGCAATGGAGGAGGGTTCCCCTTTCTCCACACCTTCGCCAGCGTGTGCTGTCATTTGAGCTTTTGATCTTAGCCATTCTGACAGGTGTGAGATGGAATCTCAGAGTCGTCTTGAGTTGCATTTCTCTGATGATTAAGGATGCTGAGCATTTCTTCAAGTGTCTCTTAGCCATTAGGGATTCCTCCTTTGTGAATTCTCTATTTAACTCTGTCCCCCATTTTTTGATTGGATTATTTGGTTTCTTGGCATTTAATTTCTTGAGTAAAAACTGTGGTACATCTACACAATGGAATATTACTCAGCTATCAGAAACAATGAAATTATGCAATTTGCAGCCAAATGGATGGAACTAGAGAAGCTCATCCTGAGTGAGCCAACCCAGACTCAGAAGGATGCACATGGCATCTATTCACTTATAGTAGGATTTTAGCTATATAGTATAGGATATCTATACTACAACCAACGCACCATAGGGAACATGGACATAGACTTTTGTTTGTTTGTTTTTTAGTTTTCTCTCCCTGGCAATGAGACACTTTTCACTGGTGGTACTGCCTTGTAGGCCCCCAGTGTATGAGGAGGCTCTTGGCTCTCATATGACTTGTGAACTGGGGCGAGGGACTGTTATGTAGGGACACTCCATTCCAGAGGAGTGGGACGGAAGGGTTAGGGGCTAGAGGGTGGGAGGGCGGGGATGGGAAGGGGGAAAAGAGGACAATATGATGGAGATGTAACCTGAAACAACAAAGAAATAAATTTATTTATTTAAAAAAAAGAACAAAGACTAAAACTCCATGGCACAACATTTTCCCTGAGGGGCTCAACCAATTCAAACAATGCCCTGAGAAGAACTATGACAAGCCCCAACGACTGTGGCACAGTGGCTGAGTGGCTATACAAACTGACCAAGTTGATCTATGAACAGCTGCAGATTCAGAGAGAAGAAAGCCACAAGCCTCATTTAAATTGAAGCTGCCATAATAATGCAGTAGCCAATTTACCATAAAGGACCTACATCTGAAATGTTCCTGGGGAAAGACTGTTGACCAAATTCCACCAAGGATCTACCCCTGAGGTGTTCTTGATGATTGACGACCTGCCCCAGAGAATGTATCCTTCTAAAAGGTTAGGGTTAGATAGTAGGTGTTCATAGCTATTAATTGGGATAACTGATAGGCAATAGGGGCTTATAGTTATTCGTGGGGCTAGTTGTTAGGTAATAAGTGTTTATATTTGTCATAAGTGCCTATAGTTATTAATGAATATATTTGCTATTAAAAGTTTCTGGGGAAAGGTCATTAGAGAGGGCCTGTTTCAGAGACTAGGAAACTTTTGTTAGTTGGTGAATTTTGCAAAATAACATCAATTGTCTCTTCTCTGACTGAAGCTCTCTAAAAGTGGAAACTCAGTGTTCTAAATTCTATTATCTTGGTCAGTTAAAACATTCCCAAGTCTAGATACCAGCACATCTGCTATGATGGAGGGATGTCTCTGCTTGTCTTCACCTCTGCTCTGATGGACACTATGGAGACTCCTCTCTTCTTAAACTAAACAAGTACAAGGTCTTCTTATTCCTCCTCATTCTGTTTGAAAAAAAATCCATTGTCTTCTCTCAATGAGTAGCTTTCTTTTCTGTTTTTAAGCAGGTATATGCATTGTTGGAAAGAAGAGTGATACCAATGACAGTCAAAATCTGAACCCCTCACAGGATTCTTGTCTTGTTATTCTCAAAGTAGTTGTCATCTGTGAGATCTCTGTGACCTCACAGAGTTAGGGAGCACTATTGTTCCTAGGAGAATTCAGGGCTCAGTTCTTGCATCATTCCTCATCAATCAACCAGTACATAACCCTGCAGTGTGTATTTTTATCTGAAGACATGTTATGTAATGCATATTGCTGGTTCATCTAACACTGAACTCATAACCAACAGTCCTCTAACCCACACCCTAAGAAAGATTATCTAAAATGTATATTTTTATGTGTACCACAATTATCTTGCACTTTGCAGCTCTAGATAACCTTTCAGTGCCACATCAGGGGACCATTTTAAACAACAAAATCACACACACAACACAATAGATGACAAAAAAGGTCACACTTACAGTGTGAGAGCTAAAATAAGAGGGCAGAGTGTCAACTTGTTTGAGCTCAACTAGCAATCCACATGCTACGAGGTTAAGCATTTAACCTCTGCCCATGGCCATGAATCAGTCAAAATACCATGGGAATGAATTTAGGGACTATTAACAGATTTTGCCAAGTAAGCAAATTGGCGAATAATGGAAATCAAGGGAAATAAAATCCACCATATTTGTTTCTCTGTATTAAGTAATGAAGTCTGTTGTGGGTAGCAGAAGGAAAGATTGAGAGATTTGTTGGCTATCAAGACATTTCTGCAAATGATTCCCAAAGGCACAGAACCAAAACAGTAGTCAACTGGTCCAATCCAAAGAAATAAAATTCCTTGCATCCCTAGCAATCTGTTTGTGACTCTCTTCAAGTGAAAAATGCCTTGCCATAAATGTGAGCTCTGTTACCATGTAAGTACAATTATATTTTATTAAAATAGATTTATAGCTAGGCAATGATCCATGAAATTATCCAGCCCAGAACTGGCTGTGAATTCTCAGCCATCCAACCCTGGGCCTCCTGCCTTCACTCTACCACTGACTTCCCGTCCCTTGTGGGTGACTAAACATGGCTGACACACATCAGCTGCTAGGAGCCACGTTCTTTGCATGGAATGTTAACTGCATCGAGCAATCAAAACTCCTATTTAATTAATCAGAAGTCAATTCCAAATGTAAGAGAAGATAAAAGCACTAAATGGGATGAAACCTTGAATCTGATGGAAAATGAAAGTCATACAAAATAAATCCCAAGAAACAATTTCTTGTTGGTCCTTGTGCATTACCTTTCCTTATTCAATTATTTTAAATATTTTAATTGTATTATTGTGTTTGTGTGTTCACATGCACACACAGTACAGCTTGTGTGTGTGGGTTAGAGGGTCATACTGTGGAGTTGGTTCTCTTCTTCCATCTGTACATCACTCTGGGAATCATGCTCAGAGAAAGTGACTGTGCCCACTGAGGCATCCCCCCAGCCCTCTTTCTCACTTACTGAAGTCATGTTTCTCCTATAGGAGCAATTAACTATGGTTTGATAGATTCTTCCAGGGCCAAGCTCTGAATAGAAGCAAAGAGACAATCACTCAGTGATTTCTTAGACCAGTACTGAGAAAGGACAGCCTCAGTTATCCACAGACTTGTAATGTAAGGTGGTAACAAGAGAAGAATGGGTGAAATTTAGACACCAAGCCCTGACCATGCTTCCGTGGAACAATGCTTTTATCAGCTTTATTCCCTTAGGTTGTTCTCACAGACATCACTAGAGACATAAACAGGCTGATTTCCTTCTATGTCTCAGTCTTACAATTTCACGTATTTAGTAGTGAATGCTTATCAAATCACTTACTAGTGATTTTTTTAAAGGGAGGTGAAAATTATTGACAAAAGTTCCTAACCATTACCTAGTCAAAAGTCTTAAAACCATAGAAACATGATCTTAAAAGCATGAAGAATTCTTTAGTATTTGGACCAGATGAAAGAAAAGGTAAAATGTTGACATTTCCCCCCCAAAACTAGCAGTGTGCCACTTTGTAATATAATCTTTTTGTATATAACCTATAATGTATGCATTATAGTTATGAATACAAATACACAATTACAAGTACATGAGTAAATATCACTTCTGATAATGAGGTTACAGATTCCAGAGATACCTCTGGCTCATCAGATCTCCAGATGGCAAGTCTGTTTCTACTTTTAGTTATAGAATTTATTATTTTCACTAGACAATAAAATGCTCAATGTCAAATAAATAAAGGTCACACAGTTTCCAAATGACACATCAGGGTGCTCATAAAATTCAAACACGCTGAGTCAGGTCATTTTCAAAGGGCAGAGCTAGCACTCCTCCAAATTCAGTCACTCCTGGAATGTGGCAGGCTCTCCTGGTTCAGCCTGGTGTCCTGAACCCTTCATCCCCTTGGCCTTCCTCAAGTGCTAAAGTTTTTATTATTAGGGGTGGGGGGAGGTGATGACTTTCTTTATTAAAATGAAATTTCATCTATGAACGTGAAATTTATTCTATTTGATGAACATAATAAAGGAACACTTTGCAAGGTAAGAATTCTCAGTATCTTCAGGAGCTCTTGTAAGTCATGCGGAGGTTTTCTGTTTTGTTTTGTTTTGTTTTGTTTTTTTAATGAAAGCATGTTGCTTGGGGCCTTAAGAGCAGCAAGAGGATCAACAGAATGTTCTTGGAAAGGCTGCCTTAAAACTGGCCTGCTTTTCTCTGGTCTCATTAGCGGAAGGATTGGACAGGTCACTTTCAGAAGGATTAAAGGGTCACCGAGTTTAGTGAAGGGAAGTCCCTGAGGGCTTTAGAAAGAAGATCGGCTATAGTACAATCTGGGCGCTAATCCTTTGGGTAAAACCTGGTAGATTTGGGAATGCTGTTTCTTCTTTTCTTTTTAATCTTTAGAGGGACAACTTCCCATTATGACAGATCTGTTTGTCTTCATGTTTATCCCAAGTTGCAAGACTCGCTGGTCCTGTCTTCACAGCAGTGCACGCCCTCCTCTGGGCATTGCATTCCCAATCCTCTCCCTCCAAAGCAGCCCCTGTCCTAGCCTTCTCTGACCTGAACTACCTTTGCTTGGTTTCTTCTCTATCCCTACCATCATCTACAATTATCCAAAGCTGTGTGTGTATGTGTGTGTGTGTGTGTGTGTGTGTGTGTGTGTGTGGTGATGGATAAGACTAACTTACAGAATGCCAGGGTTTTGTTTGTTTTGAGGGGAGGGGAGGGTGGGGTCTTGCTATGCAGGTTGGGTTTTTAAATGTTTATTTATTACTTCAAGTTACATCTCCATCACAGTGCCCTCTTTCCACCTCTTCTGGTCCTACCCTCCCACTCTCTCCCCCTTCTCTTAGCTATCCTCCTCCTCTGGAGTGGGGTGTCCCTACATATCAGCCTCACCCCCACTTCAGCAGTTATATGAGGCCTAAGAGCTTCTCTTGCTCTGGGGGCCTACATAGCAGCACCACTAGGACAAAGTGTCCCACTAACAGGTAACAAAGTCTATATTCCTGTTCCTTTTGGTGTGTTGGTTGTAGGATAGTTTCCTGTACTATATGGCTAAAATCCAATTATAAGTGAATAGATGCCATGTGCATCTTTCTGAGTCTGGATTAGCTCACTCAGGATGAGCTTCTCTAGTTCCATCCATTTGGCTGCAAATTGCATGATTTCCTTGTTTCTGACTGCTGAGCAGCATTCCATTGTGTAAAGTTACCGCAGCGTTTTTATCCATTTGTCGGTTGAGGGGCATCTGGGTTGTTTCCAGTTTCTAGCTATTGCAAATAAGGCTGCTACGAACATAATTGAAGAGATGTCCTTGTGGTTTGGTGAGGAATCACTTGGATGTATACCCAGAAGTGGTATGGCTAGGTCTTGAGGTAGGGCTATTCCAAGTTTTCTAAGATATTGCCAGACTGATTTCCATAATGTTGTACAAGTTTGCACTCCCACCAACAGTGGAGAAGTGTTCCCCTTTCTCCACAGCCTCCCCAACATGTGCTGTCATTTGAGTTTTTGATCTTAGCCATTCTGACAGGTGTGAGATGGAATCTCAGAGTTGTCTTGAGTTGCATTTCTCTAATGATTAAAGATGTTGAGCATTTCTTCTAGTGTCTCTAGGCCATTAGAGATTCCTCCTCTGTGAATTCTCTGTTTAGCTCTGTTCCCCATTTTTTGATTGGATTATTTGGTTTCTTGGCATTTAATTTCTTGAGTTCTTTAGAAATTATGGATATTAGCCCTCTGTCACATGTGGGGTTGGTAAAGATCTTTTCCCAATCTTTAGGTTGTGTTTTGATACCTGGGGGTAACTCTAACCAAGCAAATGGAAGACCTGGAACTTCAAGTCCTTGAAGAAAGAAATTGAAGAGGACATCAGAAGATGGAAAGATTTCCCATGCTCATGGATATGTAGGATCAACATAATAAAAATGGCCATCCTACTAAAAGCAATATACAGATTCAATGCAATTCCCATGAAAATAACAAACAACACAATTCTTTACAGACCTGAAAAAAACAATTCTCAACTTCATATGGAATAACAAAAAACCCAGAATAGCTAAATCAATCCTGTACAATAAAAAAACATCTGGAGGGACCACCATTCCAGATTTCAAGCTATACTACAGAGCAATAGCATGGTACTGGAATAGAAATAGACCAGTGGAACAATGGAATCGAATTGAAGACCTAGAAATGAACCCACACACCTATGGTCACTTAATTTTTGACAAAGAAATCAAAACCATACAATGGAAAAAGGACAGCAACTTCAACAAATGGTGCTGGTCTAACTGGATGTCAACATGTAAAAGAATGCAAATAGACCCATACTTATCACCTTTCACAAAACTTAAGTGCAAGTGGATCAAAGACTTTAGCATAAAGCCCGATACACTAAGTCTAATAGAAGAGAAAGTGGGGAAAAGCCTCAGACTCATTGGCACAGCTGAACAGAACACCAACAGCTCAGGCTCTAAGACCAACAATTAATCAATGGGACCTCATGAAGCTGGAAAGATTCTGCAAGGCTATGCAGGTTGTTACTGGCCTGGAATTCTACATCCTCCAGACTAGTCTCAAACCTGTAGCAATCCTGCCTCAGCCTCCCAAGTGCTGGGATT
Organism: Lophiomys imhausi; assembly: GCA_907164525.1. Taxonomy (NCBI): domain Eukaryota; kingdom Metazoa; phylum Chordata; class Mammalia; order Rodentia; family Muridae; genus Lophiomys; species Lophiomys imhausi. The sequence continues at coordinate 15,703,479 of CAJQZJ010004381.1, read as the reverse complement.
ACTGTTGCGAGCCACGGGCACATTAAAGAGTTTTGCAGTCATCTGATCTACCTGTTTTTTTTTTTTTCCTACACTATTTATAAAGAACAACTCTCAAAGTTGATGATGGAGCCAGGATTGCTCAGGACTAATTCTGCAATTTCTTTTAATAATGACTGTAAGGTCCTGACAGTCTGATCTACTCCAATAATCTAAGGCAAAGGTGCTGTTACCACATTTGTCCCTTGAAATCTGAGAATTGGTTCCAAGATCCTTGTAGATTTCAGTCCCTTAGATATGTAAAACTCCACAATAGAAAGGAGAAATGTTTGAACATAGCTCACATATACTCTCTCATATAATTTATTAATTTTTAAGGTTTACTTTATTTTAAGTGTGTGTGTGTGTGTGTGTGTGTGCGCGTGCGTGCGTGTGTGTGTGTGTGTGTGTGTGTGTGTGTGTGTGTGTGTGTGTGTCCCTGAGGAGGCCAGAAGAAGGTATCTAATCTTCTGCATCTGACATCATGGCAGGTATGACCTACTCTATGTGTGTGTTAAGAACTGAAGTCCAGTCTTCTAGAAGAGAAATACACACTGTTAACTGCTGAGCTATTGCTCCAGCTTCCGCCTATGTATGCAAAAGGCTTAGATTCTTTACAATACCAAATGCAAAGACAATACTGTATAAAGAGTTGTTATACTTAATTGTTTAGGTAATGGTGACAAGAAAAAATATCTATTCAGATTTAGTTACAGAGAAAATTTATGTGTGTTTGCTCATGTGTGTATATGAGTACTGTGTGGGATATGTGTAGGGAGGTATTTGTGTGTGTGTGTGCACTTGTGTATGTGTGAGCGCACCATGCCTTCATGCATGAGCTGGTTCCCATGGGTATGCAGAATCCACAGTAGGATGATGGACATTCTGCTCTATTGCTCTCCACCCTATTACCTTGAGATTCAGTCATGGTGCTTTGTCTAGGTTGGCTGACTAGCAAGCTCCAGGGTTGTGGGTGCTAAGGATCCTAATTTGGAGTGTCTTGTCTTTGTCCCAAGTGTTCTTAAAGCAGAGTCATGTCTCCAGAATGTCAGAGGGAATTTTTAAAAAATATATATTAATATATATATATATATATATATATATATATATATATTCGGTTGCATCTGCAGATGTGGGAGCCATGCACTCTGGAAGCTGACTGCCTACAGAGGTTCATACCCATGGGCAAGTGACCACTCATGATATGACGCCAGTTCAGTGAGACCCAGTGTGAGTAAGTGGAGAATGAAGGAGGATGGATACACGCTTCACATGGAGAGTCCCGGGATCCTGGCTCATGCTTGTAGCTGGAGGTGTCAAAGACGACATGGGCTATTTCTCACTTCGGGTCCAATGTCACAAGGACCCTCCTTCTGCTCCTCATGCCTGTATTCTTTGAACTATTACTCATTGGAGGACTGAGGGACACTTCATCAGTGTAGGTTTGGCACAGGATTTATGTAATGCCATAGAAAAAGGAACTGAGTAAAGACATCAGTATTGCAATGCCTCTCATCTTCCTCCTATTCTGGAATCTCTTTTGGTGGCTTTTCTGTCCTGGTAATTAGTCACAGGGCTGAGGATTCCACACAGACATTTGTATCATGGTTAGGAAGTTGGACTTGATGACATTGAATGTACTCAGTATGTGCTGTGCACTATTTGCAGTTGGAAAAGCTTCCTGATATCAAACTTTAGAATAAAGCACCACCTTGTGGTCTGTTTCATTTATTAAAGTGGAGGAATTGGAGAACTGAACCTGGAAATGCTCCCTCAGCTGGTGGTAAAGAAGCCAGGATCTTTAAACAAAATCTCAGGAAGCTAAGGAAGCAGGAGCCTTCAGGGGATCTTTCTGTTGCTTCAGAGGACTCTTAGGTCAGCTGATGGTTGCATGTCTTTTCAAGGAGTGAGTCCCAGGTTTTGGACATTAATTAGTGTATTCTGCTCATCATACATCACAACCATCTAATTCTTTCAAAACCACAGGGAAATGGGCCTAATAACCTCAACTTATAAGTGAGGATACCCAGGCTGAGGTCACATATAAACAGGAGGAAGAACTGGAAGTCAGGTGTTTCCAAAACAAAGTCTCTATTCTTAACCATGACTCTGCTGACTCCAGGGTCAAGACCAGGGACCATGCCGGGCTTTCCCCAAACTGGGGCTGCTAGAATCCTGCTTGGCACTTTCTGATAGGATTTGAAGTTGCCTGCTCTTCAACATTGCACTGTCCAGAAAGGTTTCAGACGTGGAGAGGAGCACTTCCCTGGTACCCCACCACCTTTTGAGTCAGTCTGAGGAATGGGGATAATTCTAGTTTGTAGAGATTGCGAGAGCACACCAGCCATTATCACAAACCATTTCATAAGCAAACAAAACCAAGAAGTGTTACTTGACAAATGTTCATTGGGGCAGTTAGCATGTTTTCCCTAAACACAATGGACTCTTTAACAAATAATTATCTTATTATGTAGGGTGCTTTAGGGGGAGGGTTGGATATCTGTCTGGCTAACATGTAAGGTAAGTCATAGGAATATGAGCAAATTCAAGGGGCAGCTTATATTGGTCTTGTGACATTGTAAACATCCTTGGGTACGCATGCACCGATGTCACATTGTCTCTGGGGCACCATGTCCTCACTTGAAGTCCAGGGAATCCATTACAAGAAAGGTGACCCTGAAATAGGGTTCAGGCCAACTGATGGAAAGAGTGAGTCTCAGCTATCTCTGTTCTAGAGAAAGTCTGTCCTGCCCAGACTTCCTTCCTGTTTGGGACCCAGTCTGCCGCTAATTTTAGTAAGGCGATCATTTGCCTCCACTCAGTCTCATTTGATAACATTTCTAGGAACAATGATTTGCAGGACTCTGAATCTACTTTTTCCAAAGGAGGCTAATTTATGTAGTTCACATTTAGATGAGGCTATGGGGTAGGAAGTCCCCTTCTAGAGACCAAAAAGGAAAGTGATACCCTTTTATAAAGTCTATGAAAAGAGGAAGTCCCATGTGGAGTGCCTTGCCTTGGAGGACTGGGGTTTAAGACCAAAACCTCACCCATTTATTTCGAAGCTGATCTTGTCTTGTTTCCTTTCTGTGTTTTTCTTCCCAGTTTCTTACTTTGGATTTCAATTTCTTTTCTGCTATCTTTTTGTTATTATCATTTGTGTGTGTCGCCTACCCATGTGTGCTGCTAAGTTTGTGTGTATACAGGTGTACTTGCCTGCCCACGTGTGTAAAGGTCAGAGGTCAATAACAAGTGTCTTCCTTAATTACTGTCTGTGTTATTTAGCTATTTTCTGGAGACAGGGATCTGAGACCAGATCTCACTGATTCAGGTAGACTGGGTGGCAAACAGGCCCCTGAGATCTGCCTGCTTTTGTTAACCCAATCCCTCGAGGCCAGGGCTGGCGTTACAAATACATAGGGCTGTGCTCAGCATTTTCCATGGGTTCTGGGGATCTGAACTCAGGCCTTCTTGCTTGTATGACAACCCCACTGAGTCGTCTCTCCATCCACAAGCAAACTTTTGAAAACATTCTTGGCCATTTTTGAACACAGGGTTTCATAAAAATAATATTGGGTCAGTCTTTGTGACTGTGTTCTGTCCTCAGGGTGACTGAAATTTTTCTTAACTAATTTCTCACTAAATGGTAGTTTAGTGAGAGTATGGCTGTTTCATTCCAGGGCCATAAAACTTATTTCTAGGTTGCAAGTAGAAAGAAGGGATCTTATCATTCTGTGGATTTTTATGATGAGTACCATAATCAACTTTAATGCACATCTTATGAGTCCAGCCAATGAGCATTTGCACGCCAGTCACCTAATTTAATAAATATAAATTTGTCTTTCTCAAAGCATGACTTTTAATGTAAATTCACTTTTTCCAAAATTAACATTTTGGAGGTTAAATTGGGGGAGGGGCAAGTTCTAAATGGTCTATCATATAACTCCTGTCTTGAGTGAACTTAGGAGCTTCCTAAGCATGTTTCTTATTCATTAGGCCAGTGTTTCTCACCAGAAACAAAGATGGAACAGTGTTATCCTTTATTGTTTCAAGATAAAAATACTTCATTCTTAGATTATTAAGAGGTTTTCAGGTAGGTCATAGTCCTGAAAAAGTGATAACAATGTAAACAATTTACCATGTGGGAAATTGAGGCACAAATTTTAAACAGTTGGCCACATCACACCCACCCTCAAGAGCACACCACACTCAAGAATGAATGCATATACACTTGCTCAAGAATGAACGCATATACATTTGCTCAAGAATGAACGCATATACACTTGCTCAAGAATGAACGCATATACACTTGCTCAAGAATGAATGCATATACACTTGCTCATTTGCTTGCTTGGGCTCAGCTCAGTTTCTCTGCTCTTAGATAGTTTAGGATCCCTTGTCTAGGGAATGGCGTCATACACAGTGTGCTGGTTCTTCCAACATCGATTAAGTTTAGTGAGAGCCTCCTCCACCAACATGTCCATAGACCAACCCAGTATAATCAGTTCCTCACTGAGACTCTTTACCCAGGTTAATTCTAAGTTATGTCAAATTGATAGTTGACTCTAAAAAAAAAGTCTTACAAAATTACAAACAAATTTGATAAATAAATTCTTACACAGAAAACTCATAGCTGTCATTTATAATTTATGGGTGATATATGGCAAAGGGACTTTTTTTAAAATGTGAATTTGACTTTCTATGAAATGAAAGAGCAGTCCTTGCAAGTTTTTTCTCGCATCTGTTAAGTAACTGAGCCTTTCAGAGTAGGGACATCAAATAGTCTGCTGGCTGTGTGAGGTGCCCTCTCTGTGTGTTGACACTATTGTACTGTGGGACCAGAGTTCTGTTTAAAGAATTCTGCTTTTTATACATTCTCCACTTCACCTATGTCTTCCTTTTTGTTTTACATAAAATTATCTCTACTTCACAAAGGGACTTACAACTTCACAATTCTCATCTACTCAAAGGCTAATGTAATGAAAATAAGTTTTTGGTCCCTGAAGAACATCAAAGTACTATGGCAAACTGTGACTGTTAGCTTTAAAGATCAATTTGCCATAGCCTGGAATTACCTAAAAGGAGAGTCTCAATGAAGGATTGTCTACATTGGGTTGGCCTATGGACATGTCTGTGGGGGATATCCGTAATTAACTTAATTGGTGTAGGAAGAAGCAGTCCACCATGGGTGACTCCAGTCCCTAGGCAGGCAATCCTGAGCTACACAACAGTAGAGAAACTGAGCTAAGAACCAGCAAGCAAACGAGTAAGCATATATGAATTTGTTCATGTCGCTCTGGAGTGTGGGTGTGATGTTTGACTAGTGTTTGAAGATCTTCCTTGATTTCCCAACATGACAGACAGTAACCTAGAAGTAAAACTTCTTCTACTAGGTTGCTTTTTGTTAGTTTTATTTTTCTTTTTTCCATCATAGCAACAGAAAAAAAAAACTAGAACAGAAACCAAGTCATATGCACTACTGTTTCTTCATTATTGGACATTCAAGGAAGGAGATTTCAGCTAGAAGGGACGTTATGATCTGCTGGGGTATGCTAGCACATATGTCCCATGACAAGATCAGTCTTCATTAGAGCCCTCTGTCATACAGAGGAAGTGGAAGCTTTCTCCACCCACTCACTTCCTACTGAAATGGCTAATGCAGAGGTAATATTCAGTCCCATGGGAAAGTAAGTGTCATAGACTCAATGACTTCTGGACCACAAGGTCAAGACACATTGATTAGAAAGTCACCAAAGAGCATGCAAAGAGTTCAAACCTTTTCTATGCCAACAAGTGCAACCCTCAGATACCCAGTATCACTGTGTAAGTGAAGAAAGCCAGTACTCCCTAGAACCATGACAGATGAAGCTGTTGTTAAAATAGAAAAAGTTAACTCATTGGGCTGGAGAGATGGCTCAGAGGTTAAGAGCACTAGTTGTTCTTCCAAAGGTCCTGAGTTCAATTCCCAGCAACCACATGGTGGCTTGCAACCATCTACATTGAGAAAAAGTTAACTCTTGCACGAAGAGAAATCGAGAGTTATTTGATAGTATCATCTGAATAGTCAAGCAACAAAGACATCACATTTATAGCTACAAAAGAAAAAAAAAAATCAGAGCTTGTTAATCAATTTCAATTTATATAAAAATACCCAAGGCTGGGTAATTTGTAAAGAACAGAGATTTATGTTGAGGCTGTAACTTCAAAACCAGGCATCCATGCTGATTGTTTAATAGAAAGTGCAATCATGGTAGGAATGAGTGTGAGATAGGAAACTTGAGAGTAGAAAGGACAAGTCTTGCTTGTGTATAACAACTTACTTTTGTGGGACTAGCTAGAGTGCCATAAGAACCACATTGGTCACTTCTGGTCCACTGCCACCAATGATCTAACCACTTCATACTATGTCCTCACCTTCTAAAGGCCTCACCCACCCCCTGATTTTATTCCTCACATAGTATATCCTGATTATAGTTCTGCTTCACCTACTCCTCCAAGCTCATCCCCACCTCCCTGTCCATCCAAATCCACTCCCTTTCTGTCCCTTATTAAAAAACAAACAGGCTTCTAAGAAACAATAATACAATAAAGTAAGATAAAACAAAACATGACACATTAGAATTGGACAAAACAAACAAACAAACAAAAAGAAAAGAGCCCAAGAGAAGGCACAAGAAACAGAGACACTAGTTCAAACATCCAGGAATTCCCCCCTCTACGAAACCCAACACTAAACTGGAAGCCATAACATATAGACAGAGGGCCTGGTGCAGGCCTGAGCCGGCCCTGTGCGTGTTGTCTCGGTCTCTGTGAGTTTATATGTGTTTTGCTACTGTTGGCTTAGAGGGCCTTGTTTTCTTGGTGTCCTCCATCTCCTCTGGCTCTTCCACTCTTTCTATCTACTTTTCCTAGGGGTTCCCTGAGATCTAAGAGGAGGAACTTGATGGCAGCATCTCGTTTAGGGCTGGATGTTCAAAGGTCTCTCATTCTCTGCATATTGTCTGGATGTGGGCCTCTGTATTTGTTTCCATCTGTTGCAGGATTCTCTGATGATGGTTGAGCATGATGCTGATGGATACATGTATCAGAATGGTTTTAGGAGTCATTTTAGTGCTATCTTTCTTTCTTTCTTTCTTTCTTTCTTTCTTTCTTTCTTTCTTTCTTTCTTTCTTTCTTTCTTTCTTTCTTTCTTAAAGGACAGTAGTATTTGGTTTTAGCTTAGGTTCCAAGGTATCTAATCTCTGGTTCTTACTCACCCAAGCAGTGCTGGGTATGGGTCCCACCTTGAAGAGGGGGCCTTAAGTCAAAGCAGATATTGGTTGATTACTCCCACAAGATTTGTGCCATTGCACTAGCATATCTTATAGGCAGGGCACCATTGTCAATCTAAAGGTTTATTCTGGGTTGGTGTTTACATATCTCTTTTTGGTAGCATGTAGAGTACCTTCTTGTACTAAAGATGGTAGAATGTTGAGGTGAAGGCTCTATGTAGGCACCAGCTCAACTTCTCCATGTTCAGTGAGTTGTGTAGGTGTTGTCTTCAGCAATGGGGACTTGCTGTCAGTTGGTGTAAAGTAACCTAGTCTTGGCAACAGCCTGGGTTGTTTGGAGATTCCCATGGGATCCCTTTGACCAATAATTCAATTAGATGTAACCAAGTCTTGGTACTGGAAACTTCATTTGGTGACAAGAGATGTCCAGTTAGGATTTTGTCTCCCCCATTATTTTGTGATTTCTGTTAGATTTACTTCATATATGTATATATTTTAGGAAGTTTCTACTATATTTGGTTCCCATACCACCCCATCAAATGCCTTTAGTTTTAGCTATCTCTCATGGATCCTCTCTCATTTCTCTCTTCCCCCCACACTTGATCCTCCTGCTACAGTCTCCCGCATCCATCCTTAACTTTCTTTTTCTTTTTTTCAAGTCAGGATTTCTCTGTATAACAAGCCCTGGTTGTCCTGGTCTCACTTTGTAGACCAGGCTGGCCTCGAACTCACGGAGATCAGCCTACCTCTACCTCCCGAGTTCTGGGATTAAAGGTGTGTGCCACCACACCTGGGTCTATTTCCCTTTCTTAACAAAATCTATCTACCCCCTCCCACCATCCCTTACTCTATATCTAACTTCTGTGATTCTACAGACTGTAATTTGGTTATCATCAACTTAGCAACTAATGTCTGCATATAAGTGAATACTAACCATATTTCTCTTTCTGGGTCTGGGACACCTTACTCAGGATGACTTTTTTTTCTAGTTTCTTCCACTTGGCTGCAAAATTCATGATATCATTTTTTATGTTTATTTATTACTTCAGGTTACATCTCCATCACAGTACCCTCTTTCCACCCCTCCCAGTCCTGCCCTCCCACCCTCTGCCCCCATCCCTTCTATCCCACTCCTTCAGAGTAGAGTGTTTCTACATCATGATGTCATTTTTTAATGGCTGAGTAATATTCCATTGTATAAATGTACTACACTTTCTTTATCCATTGTTCTGTTGAGGGACATCTAGGTTGTTTTCAATTTCTGGCTATTACGAATAGAGTAGTAATGAACGTGTTTGAGAAAATCTTTCTGTGGTAGGATGAAGTGCCCACACTTTGATTATATACCCAAGAATGGTATATCTGGATCTTGAGAGAGGTGGAACCCCATCTTCCTAAGGAACCACCACACTGTTTTCCATAGTAGCTATACAAGTTTGTACTCCCACCAGCAATGGATGAGTATTCCCCTGCTCCCCATCCTTGCCATCAGGATGCTCCACCATTTCTCAACACAACTATGTGTATAAGCACACTTCCAACTCACCAGTCTTTGGGAGGTTCTCCAATCATATCCAAACTATTATACAAGAGAGAGAGAGAGAGGGAGAGAGAGAGAGAGAGAGAGAGAGAGAGAGAGAGAGAGAGAGAGAATGACAGAAAAGGAGAAAAGGCAGGGTACAGGAATAATTTGCCATGGTACCCTCCTTTTAACTCCATTTTACTGATGTGTTCCAATTCCCTAGAAGATTAGAATGAATTAGAATTACACAAGACCCATATCACATGCTATTTCTAAATTAATTATGAACGCATTTAGAGTTGGGACAATAGTTTGAAACACTATATATTGATAATAAATTGGAAGGGTTTAGACATACTCAGTTGATCCCTAGGTAGTTGGTATAAAATCCCAAGTTTTCCAAGCTTCTTCTTCATGTATAAATTGGGCAGCTGTCTATCCAGGTTTAGTAAATGAGAAGTTTCATTCATTGATTCAGGCCATGCATGGCTCTGGGTTCTGTTACGACTGGGCATAAAGTGGGGAAATGAGACAAGTAGTACCTTGCTCAGAATGTTGCCTCAGTACTGTTTGCTCCATTGTGACTGACACACACATGCCACTCCCCACAGCAGCTCTTCATCTCCCTCAGGTATGGAACTATGATAGAGTGCTGGTTGTTTCCAGATGTCCTAGGTCCTCTGTCATAAAATCTCTGAAATCTGTCTTGGGCATGACCAGAAAAGCTGTGAGTCCTAGGTCCTGTAGGTAGCTAGATATGGTAGAGTGAGTAAGCTTTGGTGGGTGACTATAAACAAAGAGGAGTATGTTTGGCTCCTAGGGTGTGTCTCTGAGGAGAAAGCTAGCCCTTCTCCTGGCTGTTTTTCAACTTCCTGCTGTAAGAATCCTAGTGTGATGGATTATGCTAGAAGAACCATCTTGGACCATGAGGAGAAACTGTTGAAATGGTTGCAACAAGGATGATACAAGAAAAGAAGCCATGTACAGAGAGGTGGGGGTGTGTGAAGATGGTGGGTAATTAAGGTGAGGTTTCAAAGTGAAATATAACAGACAAGGCACATAAAATGTCATGTGTAGACAACATTGATATAGTTGCTTAGAAGCAGAATTAAAATTCAAACCCATAAGTTTCATACTGGCAAGCGGGCAAGCGTGTATTGCAAAGAGGTGACCATCTGTTCCATCCCAGCCAAGCTCAACAGAAAGGTGGTGAGAGCTGAGATGACTTCAGTGAGGGTACATGCTTCAGAATATCACAGACAATTTGGGGAACCAGGGCCCCCAGGTGACATTATACAAAGACATTCTTCCCAGGGTATGGGAGGCAGGCCTATCTGAAAGGCAAGCAAAATTTCCTTTTCACTCTCTAACCATTGGACCTGATCACTCTCAAAGACAAATACTTATATGACTTTCAGTTTTTTCCCCTGAATGGGATAAATGGTTGTCTGCAGTTCGTCCTGTATCTATGGTATTCTGGAATGTATTGTATCAAAAAGCCTGTATGAGTCATGAGTCTCAGGTCTGTCATAAACGTGAATAGACAGACTTATACCTAATGGCAACCAAAGAATATTACCCCCAAATCTGAATTTCTTACCAGACATGTGAAGCTGATGAAACTCTGGACTTTTTCTTTGGTGTAAGAAGGGTTGAATTATTTGATACATTGAAATAAAGTATACACACACACACACACACACACACACACACACACACACACACACACA
>CAJQZJ010004381.1:15661331-15688864 GCA_907164525.1 Lophiomys imhausi | reverse complement strand
CCAACCCACGATTCAAAGCAGCTGTGCACACGACGGAATACATGAGAGTGATTTATGCATGCCTCCATATTGTCAGGTGTACTGTGATGTCATCAGAGGAGGCTGCACTGAACTTAATCACTTCTCATATCTCACTGAGGTTCTAAAATGCTCATTTTCTGCCAGTGTGTGGTGAGGGAGAAGGCAGCGACAACTGGAGCCACCTCAAGGCAGCCCTTGACTAGTAATCCTAAACCCATAACTGTGCTGACTTTGCTATTACAATTACTGGATTAACCAACACAAAGGGACAAAAGCAAATAGCATCTGCCTATCAAAGAGTAACTTTTATGTGCCTGTGTATGGGTGTGCCCTGTATGTTGGTGTGCCCATGGAGGCTAGTCAAGAGGGCTGCCACAGGTGGTTGTCAGCCCCTTGAATAGAACTCGTATCCTTTGAATGAATAGTATGAGGGGGGAACCATCTCTTCAGTTCCACATTCCACATTTTCTTTTAGGGGTCAGTGAGATAAAGGTTGCTTGTCACCAAGCCTGAGGACCCAAGTTTGATTCCTGGAATCCACATAGTGGAAGGAAAGAAATGATTCCTACAACTTGTTCTCTGACCTTCATGTGTGCACTGTGGAACACACACACACACACTTGCAGTCATGCACACATATATACACACAATAAAGGAACACATAAGTAAATGTAATAAACAAATTTTTTTTAAGTTTTGATATTGTGGACTTGCAATGGGATCTTGGAGAAACCCACAGGTCCACAGACCATACTCTGAGACTCGCTCTTTTAGAGATGCTCATATTGGTTGAAACACTCACTCACTAATACCACAGCAATGAAGTGACACCCACAGGCACCTTTGCTTACACATCATGCATTTTATCTTCTACCCTATGAGGAATAAATAAATAAAGAGCAAATACTACAGAAGTTGTGGACAGCTAAGCTCCAGACCAACACACTAGGAATAGCTCAACCAATAACTGTTAGTGGGGGAAAAAAATCTCAAACTAGTTTTACTCATTGGGGCACACACACACACACACACACACACACGTGAAATTGGAAAGACACTTATTAAGAAGATGGTGGAACTTAGAATGGGAAGGGATAAGAAAGGATAATGCAGACGAATATGATGAAAATATATTATTTACATATATTAAAAATGTCATAATGAAACCCATAATTATGTAGCCTTAATATGTGCTATATAAAAGTTTAAAAAGCGTTTTTAAAAATTCTGTCCCTAGAAATATTCTGTAATTTAGGAGTTGGTTGAAACTGCAAACCCCGAGTACAGACACACTCTGAAGGTAGTTTTGGCAGGTAGTTTTAGGTAGTTTCATCTCCCTAAAGTGCCATCACATGTTTTTTTAATATTAAACCATCTTTGTTCATAGGTCTTAACTCTGCATCATAAGGGGAGGAAACTGAGAAGAAAATGATTGGGCATTCCCACCAGGCATACCATACCACAATTGCCTGGGAGTTGCTCGATGACGCAGAGAATTCTCTTTTAAACCTCTTCTTTTCTGCTAGGCCCTTCACATAGAGAACATGCCAGCCAGCCTCAGAGAACACATCCCATTTTTAATAAAATGACAAATTCCGAGTAACTGTCACTCGGAGTAACCCTGTAACTTCGGAAATTCCTAATGTGGAGTTTTCCAAGTGGCAGACAATCCACAGAGACAGGGTGAACACCATGAACTTTTTCCAGCTTCTATTTCTACTGATAGGCAGAAGTTGCTGGAAAGAAATTCTCAGCCCTGGCCGAATCACTTGCTAAATATAGAATTCAAGATTACAGAAACACGCTTAGATGACAGAGTTTTCTGCCCCAGAGTTTGGGAGGTTTTCATTCTGAAAGTACACAATATTTTCCCTTCCCCTTTAGAACTGGGGGGGAAACCTGGCCAAGGACTCTGTGGTTATTGACCTGTTGTAAGCCAGAGGCGTTTATCTTGGGAAATTTGGCAGAATAAGTTGAAAGGGGGGAGGGTGTGGATGAGGACAATGCTGTGTGCTCCCTGCCTGTTGAATGGAAGTCATTTTAAAATGCCATGTGTTGCTTGCTAGTGTCTTAGACATAGCAGAATCTTCCCTTCATATCACCATTGATATGATCTGGTATTCATGTGAAATATATATATATATATATATATAATATGATGGTGTATAATATATAACATATATTATTATATTATATTTTACCTCCCAAAGGTGGATGGAGATCTTTAAAGAAACATAATCTGTCCCCTATGTGCAGAAAAGAACAAAATATCCTTTCAACCTCCTACCCAATGTTTTTGCTTTTTAAAGAAAAATTATTATGCTTATTTTTTACTTCAAGTTACATCTCCATCACAGCCCCCTCTCTCCACCCTTCTATGTCCCACCCTCCCACGCTGTCCCCCCTCTTCCAGCTATCTTACTCCTCCAGTGTGGGGTGCCACCATATTTCAGCCCCTTCAGTTCATTAGTCATATGAGGGCTAAGAGCTTCCTCTTGTACTGGGGGCCTACATGGAAGCTCCACTAGGTGAAAGTGCCCCACTAACAGGTAACAAAATCCTTATTCCTGTTCCTGTCGGTCTGTTGGTTGTAGGATAGTTATCTTGTACTAAGTGGCTAAAATCCAGTTATAAGTGAACACATGCCATGTGCATCTTTCTGGGTCTGGGTTAGCTCAGTTAGGATGAGCTTTTCTAGTTCCATATATTTGGCAGCAAATTGCATGATTTCCTTATTTCTGATAGCTGAATAGTATTCCATTGTGTAAATGTTTTTGCTTTCAAAAGTGTTCTTTTGGGCCAGCCAGATGGCTCAGCCGGTAAAGACACCTGGTGCCTACCTAGCCCAGCAGCCTGAGTTCAATCCAGGAGAGCCTCGTGATGGAAGCAAAGAACCGAGTCCAGCAAATTGTCCTCTGACATTCACATGCACACACTGTGGAATGCATGCTGTTCCCTCCACACCCATGATAAATAAACATAAAGGCATTTATTTATTTATTTATTTGTTTGTTTGTTTGTTTGTTTGTTTGTTTGTTTATTTATTTATTTATTCATTCATTCATTCATTCATTCTTCTTGTTATTTCCACCATTCCTTCTGTCCCTTAAATCTTGACTCAGGATTCAGAGTGGAAGGAGCACTGTAGATAGAGCCAAGTGATCTAAGCCACCTGGTGGGTGGAGGGCCGTGTCCTCAGCCTGTTTCTGTACTCCGCCTCTTAGAGTCCCTGAGAGATATCCAGAACACACAAAGCTCAGATACAATCACTCCTTAACGTTCAGAAAAAATTGCCTGGGTGGGAAACCATTTTCTCAGACAACAGCCTGGGAATTGCAACACCACCACCCTCTTGTGCCAAGAATATTAATTTAATCAAAAGTCCCTCTCCCAAAGGCCATGCTGAGGCTATGGTCACGCCCATACAAGCAGGTTACACTTGTGGCCCTGAGGTTCTGGGCTAGTATAGATGTCAAGGACTTAGGTTGGAATCAATTATCCCTTCTTCTGACTTCTCTCTCTGTCTTGAACACGTCCTCTCTACCTTTAATGCTGCTACTTTAAAAGTTTGACAACTTTGGACTGAGAAATACTTTGCCCCCTAGAGCAGGAAAGAATACTGGGTCCTGTTCATGAGTCCTAGGTACCACACTACAGTGCCATCCACTAGATTATTACAAGTCTCTAACTTTCCTCTGTCTCAGCTGTCCATTTTCTACTGTACGGAATAGCTTTCTATAAAGATATGATTCAGGCCTATGGCTTTTTTGCATCAGGTTTTATTTAAGCAACATGAACTTTGTTTTGATAAACTGATTTAACTCATATTAAGTACCCTTGCTACTTGAGTGCATGGGATAGAACTGCAGCCACAGGCAAAGGAGAACTATTTGGGAGATTAAACATATATGTACAATATGGTTGAGATTAAGTATGAACACAAAAGTTGGGAGTTTTAGGTTTAATTCTTGTCTCCTAATTGATTGCTTCTATGATCTTCTCATTGCTTGAATCCAAGAGTTAAAATGGATAAATGGAACAAAATTAATGAGTCTTTCTTAAAAACTTTTCTAAAACTCACATGGAACACTTATTAAGATACAAATTCTGACCCAGTGAATTTGGGAAGAGTCCTGGATTCTGAATTTTTGACAGCTGTTATTGGAATTCCTGGTCCATTGGCCACTTTTGGGCTCATAAACATAATGTATGTTAGACTGAAGTATTAGGTAGTTTGGCAAGATCGAGTTGTTTCCTTTTTCAGTTCCTTTGAAAACCTTGACTTGAAGTGTACTTTGAAGATGTTCATTATGAGGATTATAACATGGCCTGATGGGTAAATGGTGTTGACATAAATATGTGCCCAACGAATATTAATTGGTTGATTTCTAAAAAGTACATACATCTCAGAGATACATGAAAAATGCCTTCCTGTGGTAGAAGTTATGCCTATTCAGTGAAATTTGTATGCAATTCAACTTAGCATCTGACACCACATAAGGAGGAGCCAGGCATCCCTTGAATGTGAGAAATATGATATGCCCCATTGAAGGGGCATGGCTAAGAAACCATGCAAGCAGTGCAGATGACGTCAGTTGCTGCAAGAAGCCACATGGCTGAATATGGCAAGAAATGGTTGTGTACCCTCAAGACTGCCAAGGATCACGAGATGATGCCATATGTAAGCCAGAGAGCTCCATGCGGCCCCTCTCCTCCTCCTGCCCTCACCAACTGAGAGGACAGCTGGAGAAGTGCAAAGCAAGGTATGTCATTAACAGAATTTAGGCTGCAATAGCCTTAGGCACATATGGTAGGCCAGCCTAAGAAGGCTGGCAAGAAATGCTTGGCATAAAACCTGCTGAGAGAGAGAGAATTCTTTAATAACTGGACATTAAAGGTGTCTGTCTAGGGGCCCCAGAGTTCCGAAGAGTGAGGGAGGCGGAGTTCGGAAGCCTCTCAGGCTTTCGGCAGAGTGGTTTGCAGAGCGGTTTTCACAGGCCGGATAGATCATGGAGGTGAGTCTCACCTGATGGAGGAAGCTGCCCTCAGTTTGGCGGTTGGAACAGACTGGCTTTATAAACCGGCAACAATTTAGTGGTTGAAATAAACTGGCCTTATGAACTGGCAAAGATAGGCTCAATGAACACTAAGCTGGAAAGGGACTGCCTACTGGGACTGCAATATTCCAGAATGGCTGTAAAACCAAGTCATCCTGTATGGACCTAAGCTAAGAATATTAATATCTTTTTAGGGAAATTAAAAGAGGGTTAGTTAGGTGTTCGTTGATAGGTATTGCAATGTTCTTAGATAGATTATAGGTTTTGGGTTATAGGATTTAGATATTTTATAGAGTTTGTTAAGCACTAATAAATATACATGTTTATAAATAAAATTATTCCATTACACTTTCTTGTGATAGAAAATAAGAGACCCCCCATACTTAGGGGATGGAGAATTTTGTGCATTAGAATCATGACAGTTGATGGTGGAAGTGAAGGCACAGTTCCCCTGAGTCTAGGACATAGCTTCTTGGCTATCCAATCATGTACTATGAACAATGGCAAGGGGATATATAAAGATTTCTTTCATCATTTTATGACCGTATACCTCCTGGACTGTAGGAAGGGCACTGAAAAGTTTGGCAAGAGATGGGGAAGCCAGGACACTTATTTGCAAGGCTTGGTGAGCATATGGGTGTGCCAATATTTACTTCATTGAGATTTATGATGAGCAAATTCCTATGGCTGATTAGACGTTCCTGGCCCACCTGAGGTTGATTTTAGGCTTGTTCAGATCCTACCTGTCCCTCCCAGACACCAGGGACTGCCAGACCTAGTCTATTGGTGAAACAAGGAAATTCCCAGGGTTGAGGGAAAGCTGAAACTCCAATGCAAAGCAATCTGCTGTACTTTGAGTACATGGAAATATACCTTCCACATCGACATGTGTGTTGTTTCAGGTAAGAGATTTTTGGTAAAATTCATGATAATTTGGATCTTCAAAAGAGGGGCCATACCCCCCCCCAATGTTTACTGAGCTGCATCTCTCCAAAGTATGTAAAACAAATCAGATTCATATTAATTGACTCTTGAAGATAAAATGACCACCCTTTGTTGTCGATGGCCTAAGTGGGTAAAGCATAGCATGTTTTACTGTTATTTTCTTGTTTTGTAGCTGGGCTAAACTCGAACTTGAGATTCTCTTGTCTTAGCCTTCTGAGTGTTGCAAATACAGATGTTCACCATCATATCCAAGCCTTTTCTCCTTTTTTCAAGTTAGATTTGACCTTGAGATTGACACTATCAGCAAATATTCATTCCTCTATCTCACTCCTCTCTTTCTGTCTCTTTTCTCTTTATTTTTCCTTCTCTACCCCCACTTCCTCCATTATTTTCTTCCTTCCTTCTGTCTGGATCTCAGTATGTAATTCTGGTCAACCTGGAACTCACTATGTAGACCAGACTGGCCTTGAAGTCACATAAATCAACCTGGTTTTTTTTTTTCCCTCCAAGTACTGGGATTAAAAGAATGTGCCCCTAGCCTAGCCAAGATTTATTTTAAATGTGTGTATGTGTGTGTGTGATGGTGGGAAGAGACAGCACACACACACACACACACACACACACACACACACACACACATACACACACACACACACAGGACTGCAGGTGCCCAAAGAGGTCAGAGGTAATCAGATCCAACCAGGTACTCTGCAGGACCAGCACTTGCTGCTAACCACCAAGCCCCCCTCTCCAGCTTCATTTCACTATGGCTAGAGGTAAAGAGCTGTGTATTTTCAGACCCATTGACTTGGAGCAAATCTATTTAGGATCCGTAGAGTTAAACTCTTTACCAAAGTAATTCAGAACATCTGGCTTTCTTATCATTATCAATGAGTAGAATGGTTTTTGAAATGAATCAAAGGTGGTGTTCGATAGGAGAAATGTTGGGTGAGGTTGAGTTCTAACATGTTTTATGTTGTGCAATCTATAAAAATTCCTGTTTGTACAAATTTTGTAGTGCTTAATAAAGGGAAAGTATTCCCCAAGTTCCAAATTTGGCAATGAGAAACATGCCTGGTGACCTAATGCCCATATATGACTTTAAAGAAACAACACAGATATATTTTCATTAGCATTTGCGGTTGAATTAAAATTGGTTTTTGTCTTTCTCATGTGTTACCACTAGTTTTTCTGTATAGAAATTAATACAATATGGGTTTCAAGACATAAATGTGCTAATTCTCTTAGAGATAAAGTACTCAGAGCAATTGTATTGATCTACATGAATCTGTCAGTATACTGTAGAAAGAAAACTGACCGACATGTGTCTTTGATGATAAAGGGCTTATGTCCCTAATTAGTCAGAAAAGCAACTTAGTTTATTTCCATAGTTATTAACTCTTGTTGAGAACCTGCTGTCTCTCAGATAGCATCATAGGAACTTTACACACGTTATTAATTTAGTTATTATTTTCTTCAAAATATTTTTGAAGTAAAATCATCTTATTGAAATGAGCTGCCAAATAAGAACAACACACAGCTACATTAAGGTAGCCAATTAAAAAAAAAAAAACAACCCAGATGTCCCTCAACCGAAGAATGGGTTAAAAAAATGTGGTACATCTACACAGTGGAATATTATTCAGCTATCAGGAACAATGAAATTATGCAATTTGCAGCCAAATGGATGGAACTAGAAAAGCCCATCCTGAGTGAGCTAACCCAGTCTCAGAAGGACACATATGGCATCTATTCACTTATAGTAGGATTTTAGCTATATAGTAGAAGGTATCGATACTACAACTAACACACCAAAGGGAACTTGGACATAGACTTCTTATTTTTATTTTTTATTTATTTTTTATTTATTAGTTATATTTTTTCTATTTTTTAGTCTTTTTATCTATTGTATGCTTATTGGTTTGTTTGTTTAGTAGTTCTCTCTCCCAGGCAACGAGACACTTTTCACTGATGGTACTGCTTTGTAGATCCCCAATGAATGAAGAGGCTCTTGGCCCTCATACGACCTCTCAACTGAGATGAGGGACTGTTATATAAGGACACCCCACCCCAGAGAAATGGGATGGAAGGGTTAGGAGGTAAAGAAAAAAAAATGAAATGCGATGCTTCGGCCTTTTACTACTAATTGTCATAAACTGTTTAGGATAGTTAAGAAATGCAAACTAATGGTTATGCAAGCCGGTCATCCTGTTAGGTACTATGACAGCCTATTATAGTTACTTGCTAAGCTAATCAGAAATAAACCTGCTAAGAGACAAGCAACATCTGCTTACCCTAATATAAGAGATAGATAGGGCCTCTTCAAAAACCTCAAGAGATCTGCAGAATATGGCATTCAAAGATGTTTTCGTAACTTTAGATTTTTTTTTATATCAAGACATATCAACTCCTGACAGCACCCCCTATTCTATCCCAAGTAGAAGATGAGCATCGAAGAATCTCCAGTGGGAGATGATTGAATTAGTCCCAAGCCTATCTCTTGGTAGGAAAAGCCCGTTGCTCCAACTGTAGACAGACTGCTGTCCAAAAAGGACAAAACCTGGAAGCAGGTAAGTCGACAGCCTAGCTCTGCCAAGACAGGGTAGGTAAGTCCTTCATAACCCCTGCTCTACAATCAATGTCTGTCAGAGAAACGGGGCCAAATGACTGAAGATCAATGCTGTAATGTATGGAGAGAAAATGGGAACTGTCCAGGCAGCCACTGGTATGTCATTTCTTAGTTTGGGAAGCTGCAGGCCCTGTACTTCCTATAAAATCAGATATATTTATCCCTCTCAGGTCTCTGAGGTGGTTGAAGAACAGATAGCTAGAGTCTCATAATTAAATTTTGAGTTTTTTAGGAGTCAAGAGAGTGTTATAGATCTAAGAAGATACTTTTAAAATTGTGTTGCAAGTTAGTATGAATGTTGAGTGAGATATAGAACTTTAAACTCATGGAGATGTTTAGATAGTAGAATGTTAAAGTCAGGTACCAAATACATATGGACCGGTCATTGGGAATGTACGTTAAGCCATATAACCCTCATAACTGTGGCCAATTACCTCTGTTGTACTGTATTGTATTTATTATTATAAGAGAAAGAGCCATTTGTTGGACTGAAAGGGGAAACTGTAGGGGGAAATAAGATATACCTTAAACTTAAAAGAAAAAAAAAGGGGAAGAGGATGGGGGGTTGAGGGTGGGAGGGTGGGACTGGAGGGGGAATAGGGAAGGGACTGCGATTGAGATGTAACTTGAAGAAATAAAAAATAAAGGAAAAAAAAAGTGCCCAGTCTCAAACTCTATACATCTGAACAGGAAAAGGACGCACGAGTCATGAAGAAGATATAACAGATAAAGTTTTCCTAGTTTCAGCTCTGTCATAGCTTTTCTCTCTTTAGGGTAGACGAGTACAGAACAATGTTATGGACAGTCAAAGTGTAAAAACCCTAAGCTACACTCAATTACTTTCAGAGGTTTTCCTTTAGAACAGTCATTCTCGACCTGTAGGTCGCGACCCCCTTTTGGGGTGGAGGTGGGGATCAAATGACCCTTTCACAGGGGTCACCTAAGATTATCAGAAAACACAGATATTTACATTAGGTTTCATAACACTAGCAGAATTAGTCATGAAGTAGCAATGAAACTAATTGTATGGTTGAAGGTCACCACAACAGGAGGAACTGTATTCAAGGGTCGCAACATCAAGAGGTTGAGAACTACTGCTTAGAATAAACATGAGCTTCCCTTCAAAGAACTTCTTTCAAAAGAGAAATCAGAGCATGACGGCAATTTTTCTGCATAGGGAAGTTAAGAGCTTCCTAGGCACAAGGTGCCTGTGCTTTTTGGCATGTTTGGATATACTCATCGGAGGTTAGCCATATATTTATTGCCTATCATGTTATTCAAATGAGCAATAAAATCCAACAAGTCTCTTCTGCTTAACTGATGAAGCACAGACTAACCCACACCTACAGAGATGGAAAGAGTTGCAGAGATCTCTGTCCCCATCTGTTTTGTGTTGCAAGAACACAATGCCTGAAGTGGGGTGATTTATTTAAAATAAAATCTTATCTCCTCGCAGACTGAAGGCTGAAGTCCAAGGTCAAGGCACTGACTTTTTGTGAGGCCCTCCTTGCGACATCATCAATGGAAAGGAGAGTACGGGTGGGAGGAGAAAGAGACTGAATTCAGTCTTCAATAGGAACGCACCCCTGCCATAAAGACAAAAGCTCTTATAGCTCACACTTATTAGTGCTGTTACATTGGCAATTAGATTTCCAGTTCTTGCCTTTTGGGGACACATTAGAACCATAGCAATCTGGGTATGGAAAATGTGTCTAAGATCATCACAAGTATAAAATAAAGGAATATTGAGCAGACGGAAGGCATAGATTAGCAAAATGCTGTGAGTGGTGGAGAAAACACCTTTGAAAATGACATCTGAGGCTAAACTGTTAGATGGAAGTGATAAGGGGCATATCATAATATTGAAATTTTAAGATGTTAAGAATAAATTTGAAATAAAAGGTTATTAAAAGATAATACTCTGTTTAGAATGGGCATACCCTCAATGATGCTTCATGTCCTTTTGTGCATATAGGTAACATTGTCCTCTCTACTGTCCCACATTTATGCTAGGCCTTGTGGATATACTTCCTAGGTATAGGAAGTTTGACTGGATTCTGTTGGTTTTGTTCTCTTTCTTATTTGCTAGTAAAATTTGATGGTTATGTAAGACTTTGTGATGTCTGTAGTGTACAAAAACAACCAATGGTTGCTGACATTCTGATGACTAGCCATGGGGAAGTATAAAAAAGGACTTAACGACTGGTTTTAATTTCACACACAATTTGTTTTCTAGGTTTTTGTTGTTGTTTCTGTTTTGTGTTGATAATAATTTTTGTTTGTTTTGTACAACCCCCCCCAAAGCTACAAATAATTAAATTTCATTTTTATTCCTTACTATGTGCAAATTGTCCAGTATAAGTAGGAAAAGGAGAATTATGAAGCAGGGCTCTGAGTTTTGTTAGCTCATCAAGGTACTGGAAGAATAATTGAGTTGGGTTCTAGTGGCAGAAGATTTCTGTAAGATCAGGGTGACTTTCCAGAACTTTCTAGTCTTTGTAAATTCAGGAATGTATACTGGCCAGTCTGAATTCCTTCTGTGGTGGCAATATCAGCTACACCTAAGACTAATAACAAAAGAGAGAAGGAGTGTGTTGATTTTAATTTTCCCTAGCCTACCCATATGACTTTATCCATATGTGTCTTCATCTGCCATATGTTCTGCAAGATGCTACATATACAAAGATGAATAAAGGTGGCTTTGATAAGCAAACAACCTTAAATTTCAAAGATAAAGGGGAAAAAAAACCCCTTTCATTAAAGCAGAAAAGGTTGCCTGTAAAAGAACTGAATGAAATTCGACTCTCAGAATATTCTTTCCAGACTCTAAATGTCTAAGACAATGGCTCTGGTCACAGAACTGGAGGGGGAAAGTTTGCTAGTGACTCACTCTATGTATGCACTCTGTGCACTGAACATGAGAAAACACGTTCTCACACATGCTTTCAGGGTAAAAATGCTTGAGCAGATACTGCATGGTGAGATTTGAGTTCAGTTGGGCAATTAACATGTGTTAAAAACAGAAGTACTTGCTAGATAGTGTCATACCCAGTGAAATTAAAAGCTAGTTAACAGATAAAAAAGAGAAGTTCTTTGTGAAGTGTACAATTTACAGGGGATTCAGAAGTGAAACGAGAGAAAATAAATGAAAGCCATAATATAAATCATACAATAGCAATGCTTTGGGCATAACAGCTCGGATCCTAACGACAAAAACTGGAATGTGGATCTAAAGAGGCAAATGTGAGTAGGAGACTGCTAAGTTCCTTACAGAGAAGAATAAAAAGATGGATAATGTTAGGTATTTAAAGGTGTGTACACACACAAAGCACAGAATACAAAACTAATTCTTCATACAAACCCAAGTCAGTGCAAGCAGCTTCGTTTACCGCCTTCCTTCCGAGCTGACTGATGATGGCAGTCGATGGACACCATAATCCCTCACAGTATTCCACCACAGATTTGTTCAGGCTTCTGTCTCAGGTCCACACAATTTATTTTCCACCAGAGGATCAAAGTAATCTTTGAGATTCCAATCTCTTGACGTCACTATTTGCTTTTCTGCAGATGTTCTTGAGTCTCTGGCACCCCATTGTCCAGGCTTCGTCATCCACCTTTTATAGTTTGGTTGTCAATGATCTCTCCTGCCTGGTATGGATCTTGTCGCTTTTTATGTCTAACACTGAGAACATTTCACTTCCCAAATATGGACCTGGCTCTTTCTCACCCCCAGGCATAACCCAGGCTGTCTTCCTCTGTCCAGAGTCCTTTCCTCCCTTTCTTAAAAACAAAAAAAAAAGTATTTTTTTCATTAACTGTAGCCAATTATTTAGATACCAGTTTGTATAGTTAATTTCTAATGGCTGTGACTTTCTTCCAAAGTTACAAAAGCAAATGCTCCGACAAGCAAAAGGACAACATAAAAGAAAAATAAAAATGAGTTTTTCTTTGCTACCAGATTTCAGATTGTACAACAAAGGGAAACATGAAAGCTAAGCTCTTTGCCTTCCTAAAGTCTTAATTTCAAGATCTCTTTGAGTATTTTTAAAAATTGGAAAGAATCTTTTACTCAGCCATGATGACTGATCTTTCACAGGAATATGAACTGAAACTCTGATTAACTTGAATGATTAACTTGAATGACACAATACAGTTAAATATGGGCTTTAAATTGAAGTATGTAGGTGACTCATGAGTCAACCTAGGGTGTAAGTATTAGCAAGAAGTTCAAGATCTTAGAGTAGTAATAATATTCAAGAAATAAGTAATCTTCTTTGAAAATTCAGAATGTACACAAATGTAGCAAATTCAGTTAAATCAACTGATATTTCACATTTTGCATTTTATCGTGTGTGTGTGTGTGTGTGTGTGTGATGTGCCCAAGTGAGTATGTGTGCATGTGTAGCATCAAGTGCTTTTATACAAAATGAGCCATCATTATAGCCCTCATTTTACTTTTAAGTACAATAAGTTAGGGAAAAGATACTCATTTTATTGGTTTACAATAGAAAGGTAACTAATAAAAATAAATCAGTAGTGACAGGGGGCACAGAAAACTGTGTGTTTCTTGCTCATTTTTTCTATGTACCTAAAACTAAAAAACAAAATAGCAAACAATAAGAATGTAAACATAAAATAAGTAAACAATAAAATTAATATATACTGTTTATATACACACATATTTATATGTCAGCAACTAATATATCTGTATATACATATGGATACACATATCTATATCTATCTATTATCTATGTATATAGACATATATCTGTGACTGTATCACATCAAACACCCTCCACTAACATGGAACTACAAATCACTTTAAAATCATTGTCTTTCCCAAGTCTTTCCATCTATCTCCCTTTGCCTAGCCCCCCTTGCATAGTCTATTCCAGCTCTGAGCTTAGTCACCTCTTCTCCTGACAAACCCTCTGACAATGCCAGAGCAGGCTGAGTTGTCACTCTAAACATCCCAAACCCCTGCGTGTCCTCTAACACAGAAACGTTTCCACTTCACTACATTATCACACTTCCAGTTCAAAGGTCTGCTGAAGGGAGTTTGCATTACTATATAATCCTTTTTTTTTAACTATTTATAAAGTTTTGCTGTGTATACCTGTCTATCTGGGAACTCTGTAGGCCAGCTTGGTCTCAAATTCAGTGATATAATACTTTTTTTTTTTTAAAGTTTTTCTAGACAAGGTTTTCCTGTGTATCCCTGGCTATCTGGGAATTCTGCAGGCCAGGCTGGTCTCAAACTCAGTGACCCACTGCCTCTGCCTCTGCCTCCTAAGTGCTGGGATTAAAGGCGTATACCACCACCGCCCAGCCATGTAATACTTCTTTAAAGAAGTTAAAAAAAAGTTAAAAGATAGAATAAAAAAAAGAGAAAGAAACCCAGTGGAAGTCAACAAAAAAAAAAAAATTCAAGTAGAACATTGCATTTTTTATTATTCTTTTTCCTCCTTTTACTGAAAATAGATTTTTCCCTCTCATATAATATATACTGATTATGGTTTCCTCCTCCCTCTACTCCCCCTAGCTTCTCCCTTCATTCCCTTCCATCCATATCTACCCTCTTTCTGTCTCTCATCATAAAACAAGCAGGCCTCTAATGGATAATAATAAAATAAAATAAGATAAAACAAAAACCAACACATTGAAATTGGACAAAACAAACAAACAGAAGGAGAAGAGCCCAAGAGAAGGCACAAGAAACAGAGACTCACTTGTTTGCACACTCAGGAATCCCATAAAAACACTAAACTGGAGAACATAATATAGTGCAAAGGACATGTAAGGTAAAAAAGAGAGAAGAAAAATATGTATAAATGAAATGAATATTAAAAATAATAATACAAAATTAAAAAAATAAAACAAAAGCCTGCTACGGCATTGACATTATGAGACAAGGAACCTCCAACCCTCCAAAGATACCTTGACTTCATTTTCTGTTGGCCATCTACTGCTGGGCATGCAACCTAGCCTTAAGAGTAGTTTGTTTCCCCAGTGAGACTTCCTCGGAGTAAACTGAAATTTCTTTTGCAAGTGTTTATCAGTGGGAGCTAGCTTCTGGGTTAGGGATGGGGACATGTGTCCACCTTTCTTTTCAGATCTAGGACTCCAACTGGTGCAGACCTGTGGAGCCCCTGTGCATGCTGCCCTAGTCTGTGACTTCATATGTGCACTGATCATGCTAATTTAGAAGGCCTTGTTTTCTTGGTGTCCTTCATCCCTTTTGACTCCTACACTTTTTCTGCCTCCTCTTCCTCAGGGTTCCCTGAGACCTGAAGGGAGAGAGACATCTTGTTTAGGGCTGAGTGTTCCAAGGCTTTCCTTCTCTGCTGAGTCTCTGTATTTGTTCCCATCTGCTGCAGGAAGAAACTTCTCTGATGATGGTTGTACAAGGCACCCACCCGTCTATGAGCATAGCAGAATGATGTCATTAGGAGTCATTTGACTGTTACTCTTTTTTTTTTTTTTTTTTTTTAAAGAACAGAGTGTTTGGTTTTAGCCTAAGTCCTGGGCTATCTTATCTCAGTTTGTTTGTCACCCAGGCAGTATCGAGTATGGGTTCCATTTCATGGTGGGGACCTTCAGTCAAATCAGGTATTAGCTGGCAACTCTCACAAACTTTGTACCACTACTACAGATCAAAGGGTCTGTGGCTGGGTTGGTGCTCACATTTCTCATTTGGTAGCATGCTGCATACTTTCCTGTACTAAAGACACTAGCACACAGGGGTGGAGGCTCTATGTAGGCATCAGCTCGACTTCTTCATGTTCAACGAGCTGCGTAGGTGTTGTCTCCAACAACAGGGCCTTGCTGTCAGTTCGTGGAGAGCAACATGTAGTCTTGATAACAGCCTGGGTTGTCTGGGGGTTTGTGTGGGACCCCTTCAGCCAACAACTCAATTAGATGTAATCTAACCTCAGCACTAGAAGTTTCATTTGGTGACAAGGATGTCTGGCTGGAACTTTGTCTCCCCCACTATTTGGCAATATCAGTTAGATTGCCTTCCTTTATGTGTATATTTTAGAAGGCTTCTACTATATTAGGTTTCTGCACTACCTCACAGTTGACTCTTAATATTAGCTGTCTTTTCCTGTATTTCCTTTCTCAACCCTCTCTTTCTTTCCCAATTTGGTCCTCCTATTCCAGTGTTTTGTTTTTTTTTTTTAAATAGAAATTATATTCTTCGAAAAGAAATAGCTGTGTGTGGATCTGTGGCTAGTCAAGAGGAAGAAGCCACACGGAGGGATTTGGAATGAGAAAAAGCTACAGACATCAAGGCTATCTCAAAATGTACTTATGATTTACAGAGCCTTCTAAACATGACCAGTTTCCTGCATAAACATAAACGATCAAAAGTGTTTTAATAGCTAAGAAAATTCCAGTAACTGGAAGAATTTAAAGTTGTTTTCATATTATCACTTCAAAGGGGAAGAGCACTAGTAATAGTAAGAAAGAGAGCTTTGCAGCTCTCATGTTTCCAAGGAGCAGATAATTTCTTCTTGATACATTTTTTTTCATGAACCAGAATGAGACAACAAAAAATAAATTCACTTTCCTAAAAGTAAATGGTTCTGCCTCAAACAGTTGAATACATAATATACATTTTTTTTTGGGGGGGGGATAAATTGAGTCATCCTTGAGCGTAACTTGCAGAAGTCTGTTTTTGAAAATACAAATATCTTCATAAATCATCTAGCAAACCTGACAGGAGCTGTTCTGGATTCAAGAGAAACTTAATGAGAAGTAAGTTAGTGTACTAAATCAATGATATAATGAGGGGAAAAATCCGACACTCGTAAAACCATTTTGCTACCATTATGGGTAATACTCTCAGAACACTAAGCTGCAGAGGACATTTGCTGAGGCCGCTGATGAGAATCTACTGACTGAAGAAGCAGAGAATCCGTTTTCCTAAAGCCAGAAACTGGATCAGGACTAAATGTCACCACTCTGTGTGTATGAATGTCCTTAAAATCAATTTTTTTTTTTTTGCTTAGAGTTGACAGAAATTCACTGGTAGGGTTTGTTTTGATAGTGGTTGTAGAAGACTGAGCAGACAAATGTCTGTTTGCAAACAGACTTCTGGCAGCCTCGGGCCTGTGCCTGGTCAAAGATCATGTGATAATACAGATGACCATCATGGTTAATCAAAGATGACTTATTGTTCTTGATATATAAGCACTATGAAATTTTCATTGTGTGTGTCTGAGTCTGTGTGCTTGCTGTGTGTGGGATTGTGTGTGCTTACAGGTATGTGTGCATTTGTGTGTGTGTGTGTGTGTGTGTGTGTGTGTGTTTGTGTGTGTGTGTGTGTGTATCTGTGTAGGAATCTTAGGTGTCTTCCTTTGAGGCAGAGTCTCTCAATAACTGGAGCTCATCAATTTGTCCATGCTGTGTGTCCAGGAGTCCCCAGGGATCCATCTGTCTTTGTTTCTCCAGCACCGAGAGAACAAGTGTGCACCACCATGCCTAGATTTTTGATGAGGATTCTGGGAGTCAAGCTTGGGTTCTTATGCTTGCATAGCAAGCTCTTTACTGACTGCATTATCACTGTAGTCAAAAAGAATTTTTTTTGTAGGTTAAAATGACCTAAAAGCAGCAATTTCTTATGGCTTAGTAAAACACAACCATTGAGAGTATATACCATCAAATACTGATAAAAACTTATTAGGAGACCAAGTACCTGTAGAGATCATCAGGAATGTGTCTTAGAAAGCCAAGTTACCACAGCTGTATGGTAAAGATAGATGTGCGCTCACATTTGCTTTCTCTAATCCAGATGCTTAGGGACCAACATTGCAGCCCTCTTAAAATCTTTACAATAAAATACGATGTAGCTTGACATCTGAAATCATGATCTTTCTCCTTGCCTACACTCATCCTCACTATGAGCCCTCTGGCCTCTTTAAACAGAGACAGAAACAAGCTTGGGATCTTATACTAGATCACAGTGCCAGCTTCCTCTAATTCTGACCAGAGAAAGTATGTGTGTTTCCAAGAGGAAAATGGATATGAAACCACGCACTTTCTCTTTGTGTGCTCCGGCATGGCCTAAGAGACTAGCTGAGTCTATGACATGGGAATATAAATTTTGAACTAGCTGTTCTCTATGACAATGTCACCAAATGATAATGTACTATAAGGACACAACTTCTATTCTTGGGTCCTGAATGAGAATTTATTGTATCTGGCGAAGATGATTGAAAAGACACAGAGAAATACCACCATCAAGAATTTCATGAAAGGTAAAAATATAGAATCCCTTGCAAGGACAATCTCAATAATTTAAATTATACTGTCAGGATAGTATGAAAAAACAAATTAAGAAAAAATAAGAAACCCAAATCTCATTTGATGTTAATAATACAATGTCTTGGCATTAAAGCAACAGACTTACCGAGATGTTGAAAGATGGAAGTCAGCATCCCTATGTCTCTTCAAAGGGACACTCTTTACAATAAACCTGTTAGAATGGTTGCTAAAAACAGAAGTTTTTTCCTTTCTTTTGATTGCAAAAGACATTATTATTATTATTCTTTCATGTATTACATCCTGACCACAGTTTCCCTTCCTTCCTCTCCTCTCAGTCTTTCCCACCCTCATCTTCCCATTCTCCTCCTTCCCTTCCCTTCAGAAAAGGACAGGCCTCCCAGGGATATCAACCAAACATGACATTATCAAGTTGCAATAAGAATAGGCACCTCGCCTTATATTAAGACTGGATGAAGCAGCCTAGTAGGAGGAAAAGGGTCTCAAAAGCAGGCAAGAGCCTCAGAGACAACCCAACTCCCACTGTTAGGAGATCCACTCTTGGGTCCTGAATGAGAATTTATTGTACCAAACTACACAACCATAACATATGTGCAGAGTGCCTAGGTTAGACCCATGCAGGATCCCTGATTGTTGGTTCAATTTCTGTGAGCCCCCCGTGAGGCCAGGTTAGTTGATTGTGTGGGGTTTCTTGTGGAGTCCTTGTCCCCTCTGGCTCCTACCATCCTTCCAAGGAGAAGGTTTTCAACAGTCAAAGACAGGATTATTCAGACTTGTACGACCTATGAATCCTGAGGGGGGGGAAAATATACTTTAGGTACATATTACTAAAAGATGTTTTCCTGAGTTCAATTTTGCTGGGTTTTTTTTGTTTGTTTGTTTGTTTGTTTTTGTTTTTGAAGTCTGAGGGTGGAACTGCAACGGTATACATCTGCAGGGTCCTAAAATTCCAGCAACCCCCAAACATCACCAGCATCGTTAAAGGAATCTTGATGGTGTAGTTTGGGCTAGGAATATCTTCCAAAGGTCCAGATATTGAAGACTTGGTTCCCAAACTGGGTCCCAATTGAGAGGTAGTGAAAAGGTTTAAGAGGCATGCTCTTGAAGAGATTGATACCCAGTTTCTTCCTCTTCATTTCCGAGAGACTATGAGATGAGAATTTTTCTGCACCATGTGCACCCACCATGATATGCTGCCTAGCTATACACCCCCAAAGCAACAGGGCCACTGACTATGAACTGAAACCTTCAAAACTATGCCAAAGCAAACCTTTCTTGTTTTCAAGGTGCTAATCCTATGAGTTACATTACATCCATAGAAAGTTGAGAAACATGCCTGTGCATGTGTATTCTCTAGCTTCTGTATTTGTCATCAGGGTAAGCAGAATCCCCTGGGAATCCTTGTAAGTTTGACAGCCTGCTGGGTTTGTGCTAAATTAGATAAGCTTCTTTTTTCTTTTTGCCTGTTAAGTAGAGGATTTGGAGGTGTAAGTTGAAATCATGTGCTGTAACAAGAAAGATACAAGATACCTCTAATGTCATTCTCTGGTCAAAGACATGATGCAAGAGACAATTCAGACCAAGGTACTGGATTGTGTCTTTAACGAAGGTGGAAAGCAGTTGTTACATATAAACAGGATGACCTAAGAAGAAAATGACCCCTCTATAGCACCCGGGGCTAACCTAACTGGATCGCCATTCCCCAACTTTTTCTTCAGAGAAACTAGTTTAGAACTTGTCCAAGAATGAATCACATGGATGAGTCTTAGGAATGTGGATATCTCTCATATGATTCCTGGTGAGAAGGCCCATCTATTGCTGAGCCAGAAAAAAAGGACACAGTTCAGTTAGTATCTGGGCATTGAAAACTGAGATGAAGGCAGAAAAATCAGAGACAATTCTGTCATCCTGGACGCGAACTACTTTTTAAAAATCATTTCTACATCCAAATATGGAGTATGTGTTTTTTTTAAATGAGTCACTTTTTTGAATGAGAAATGCATAATAAATCAAAGGACAAGTGATAGAAGACATTTAAGCTTGCTGCTGAATGCCTTCATGAGTACCTTGCTCTAGCACTGCACACCCCTTCTGGAGAGGGGATGTCTCAGGCACAGCATCATCATCAGCCACATCTTCAAGTTGTTGCGCTTAGATGGTAGTCTCTCCCCTTCCTCGCTCCCAGGAGAGGACACTTGTAGGCATCTCCGTCTGCATCCTCTATCTTGGAGGGACTAGCACAAACATCTCCGTCCCTTCCTCCGGCCTTTATGAAATGGAACACTCGTTTAACACTGCTAATGCATAGTGATTTAGTTAGTGATGGAAAAGTTAGAGGGATGGCTGGTTACCAACTATAATAGCAATGTAAAAAAAAAATAGATTACTGAGGTTTTTACTGGTTAAATCCTACTGTAGCTCCTTGACTTAAAGTGGGTGTCCTTCCTATCTACTCACTATTGAGTGAAAACATCCTAAGTTGAAAATTCAGTTAGTCCATCCGAGCTCAGTCACACAGCAAATTGTTCACTATAGATGCTTTCCCCGGTGATCATAGGCCACATGGAGTTGTTGATGCCCAGCAAGGACCATTAGGATTGGACCACATATGTAAGCTTGAGGAGAGATCCAACTTCTGGCTTCTACTTGGTGCATACTGATTTTGTGCTACCGAACAGTCAAAGCTACAGTAATTGGAACCATTGAGCTGAGGACTATCTGTAACAATAACCACAATCAGGAACTCAGGTTGTTTGTATTTCTGCTATTCATTCTGAATTGATAATACATAATGCTACTATGCTCTTAGTTTAATTGTTAACACCTGGCCTTTTAATACTTCTCTAAAATGTGTAATTTTTTTTTGTACTTAGAAATGGTCTGAAAATACCAATTAAAACACTTTCTCTGTGTTAAATATTCAGATATAATTCCTGAAAGATAAGAGACAAAATATTATTACAGGTGGCATGATGTTATATTAGAAAGCCTGTGAGCTGAAAATGTCACAAGGAAGCCAAACACATGGTAAGCTAAGTTCAAAACGAAGAATTTGAATTGCAGTACCTGCATAGGTGAATAAAGCTGCCCCAAGAAGCCATAGGTCATTAAATGAAAATCCTACTGCTAATAGTGGGCTACTTCCATATGAGTTGTTGAGCAGGGAGAACACCTGGGAGCCTCAAAACATTAAAGGCTATTGCCACAGTTATACAAATATAATATAGTTGCCCATCAGAACTAGGTGGTAAAACCCTATTATTGAAGTCATTATAATCTCTAGTCACAAAACATAGAGAAATCAAACTGTAATTGACCATGAAGCTTCCTCCCTGCTGAGTAGCCACCAAAGTACTATGCCGGCTACTGGGGGAAAAGAGTCATCAACAGTCTTACTCAGCTGGGGACCCTGCATGTAAAACTATCCACTGTCCAGGCAAGATGCTCACCTGCTAAAATAAAGGTAAGTCTGTTACTGGGGTCACCAACCACTTTCTGATTGAAATTGAGGCCTACTCTCCACAAGAAAGAATTTATGTCTGATACTGTATGCCCAATCAAAAGCCTAGAGAGGTCATAGGCCACAAGGGAAGCTACTACTGCTGTTTTCTGGTTGGCTATGATGGGCTTATCAAATTATCTTCTAAATAATTATATTTATGCCCATTGATTAGTGTTGTTGTCAGCTTTGATCACAAAAGCTTCCTTCAGGACTCAATAATAACTGCAGAGATTCATAAATGGTGAAAGTGAGGAGAGTTAGTCACTTCTGAATGCTCAGCCATTCACGGGGCAGCCACATCACCCCCTCTAAGGCTCAGAGAACATGGTGTTGTCAAGAAAATGTAAGAGCCAGAACATTGTCTGGAACATTGTCATCCAGATATGGCATGGCCTTTGTATGATTGAACTCATAGTAGCTATGATTTCCTGCACAAAACCTGCAGAAGATGGAGGTAACCAACATCTCATAATGGAGAGGCTCACAAGATTCTGCCTTTAGCCAAGTGGGGGCACATGTACACACACAATGCACACACACACACACACACACACACACACACACACACACACACACTAAATAAGTAAATAAGTAAGCAAGCAAACAAAACAAAAACAAAAACAAAAAACAGCTGTTGGGGAGAGAGACACTTTTTTCCCCAGTGGTATAAGTCCTCCAAGGAACCCTAATGAAATTTATTACATCATCAACAAACAGTAGACAAATTATTTTTATTAATTAATTAATTCACTTTACATTCTGATCACAGCCACCCCTCCTCTCCTCCCAGTCTCCCCCCACATCCCCTTTCTTTTTTCTCCAAGAAGGGAGAGGCCCCCTATGGGAACCAACCCACCCTGGCACATCAAGTAATCAGCAGACAAATTATTAGAGGCAAACTAGCCTAGTAAACATACAATAGTTGTACCTTAATAGACTCCCAGTTACAATTCCAATGTAGTTTATTTTGAAGTTCACTGAAAGTTTTTTAAGCATAAGCCAGAGGAGTAAATACAAATGTGTATATATGACATACATATATGTATTTTATATATATATATATATATATATATATATATATATATATATCTCCTTCTATAAATCGTTAAGAAAACCAGCAATATCTGGAGATAAATGAAGTGCAGGAACAGGATGGTGACAAAAGGACATGCTATCAGAATATTCTGATTGATCTATGAAAGCAATACTTATTCAAGATTATACTTTTATCAAGAAAGGGTGATAAAAGCCTCTGTATTTTAGGATGGTGCTAAGTTTTAGATTTGGAGGTAAAGTGCTTGCAGTTGGGAGTTCATGATGAAATGCTTCGCCCTGCTCCTTCCCACATTAATCTTCAGATCTCTGAGTAATCCCTCCCGTTGCCTTTGCTATTTAATGAGTTTATACATTAGGCACAGCTCTGTACACCAACAGAGGAGGTGTCTGCTCATTACACACCCTCCTTCCCATCCTACTCAGGCAATTGTACGACTTTTAAATCATTACACTGTTACGACCATGTCAATATTTTCCCCTGCATGTCTCAGTAATGTTTTATGACTATGTGCCTTTTATGGCGTTTTGTCCTCTGTCCCTCTAGACTCTTTACTTGCTTTTATTTTTTTATAGCAGTCATTGCTTTTATGATATTTAAAAAGGATTCTTTGTTACGGTCGGCATACGAGAAACTCCATCTTGGACTTGGATCACTGTCCCTTAATCCTAGCTCTTTCTGCTGCTCACACCGTTTGTATTTGTTGAAATGATTCTCTGGGTGTGGCTATTCACTCAGCATTCAAAATCTGCAGGTGGAATGTGAATTGTTACAGTCACCCCACAAAGCAAGTTATCATCATGTTGCCGGACCTGTGCACCTCGAGGACTTTGACCCCCATGTTTTCCCTGTAGAAATGTCTTCTAAGGATAATCAGGACATGCTTTAGATTGATGTGTGAGTACAGTCACTGTTAGTGTGATCTAAAAGAGGGGAAAGAGCTAGAGTGTGTGCTTTGTCCTTCTGTTAATTGTCGCAGAGACTGGAGGTTCTTGGCCTATGGCAGCTTCACTTGATGATTTTTCAAGTTCAGTACAGAATGAAAACCATATGCATTCAGTAGAAAAAAAAACGCTTGGAGTTTTGTTGGATCTTCTGGGACGATGATACAGAATGTGAACCTCTCCCATGATGCTGGGCAGTATCACCAACACACCACAGCTCCCAGGGGATCACGAGGCACATTACCCATCTCTACAGTCTATTGTGCATTGCATTCAGTCAATTATGTGAGACAGTAACACCATATCATAAAACAGGCTTTGTGTTTGATGGTTTTGCCACCATCTAACATAAATGTTCTGAGCACACTGAAGTCAGCTAATCCGGCTACAGGTTAGTTAGAGACACTTTTGACCCAATACCTTCACTTTATGGTGGATTTCAGGGTGTATCTCCATTGTTAATGGCAGACAATTAACTCTGGATTCACAAAAGAGTCATTGGTCTAGTGTTTTTTGAAATCTGCCTGTGGGAAACAGCACAGACATAGAAACAGTAATCTGTAACAAGCAAAGATTGGGGTATAATGAAAGAAGGTCAAGGGTCTTAGGCATCAGAAACATGTTATTCACATGGAAAAGACATGGACACTAGAGACACCTGCTTTCAAAGTGATGTGCAAACAAAGAACTAAGGTTAAACACTTCCCATGTCTACAGTGCTCACTCTGCCCTCTGTAGACTCCACTCAGGCCCCAGATGAGTTTCAGGAGACACCTATGAAAAAAATGAGTATCAGAAGTTAGGCAAGGCTTGGGAAATTGACAAGGATGGGAAGAGAAGCTAAAAGTTCACCCAGGGGCCACAGGATGCTTGCCCTAGTTGTTAGGGCAAAAAGCAAAGGAGTGTGTGGAGAACAAATAGACCCACCTTGAGAATTGCAGAGATGTTATGTCATCAGGGGAAATCCAGGTTTCATCTGGGATGAGGCAGAGGAAGGGCATATTTCAAAGACAAGATTCCTATTGGTTTATGATTCTTGCAGCAGGACCGACCTCCAGAGACTGTGGGGGGTCAAGGGAGGGTCAAGATAGGAGGATGTGTCACAAAATGGTCTAGTTGCTCTTACTGAAACACACAGTGATCTCTACCTGAATAAAGCCTTTGAATATCCAGGAATGAAAAATTCTGGGACATAAGGGTAGAGAGGAAGGAAAAAGGGAGAGCCAATGAGATGATAACAGCACTCCCACATTTCAACTTTGAAATGAACTTGGGACAATGTCTTCTCAAACTATTGTTTCAACACTCTTGGGTCCACCTAGTGCCTTAGGCCTATCCAGATTCTTGTGGTTGATCTCATGCACACATAATGTTGGGAAAAACTGCTATGGCTAAATGAATGGTTTGCAAGAGAATGTAGGGAGGACAGATGGATTTAGGATCACTTATTGATTATGGTAAAAACCAAGGATGAAAGAATGATGAGTGTGTCATTAAAGGAGCAAACATCTGATATTAGCTGGAGACATCTGGGAAAGAAAAAAGGGGCTTCTATGGGAGTGTCTGGGCCCTGGGTAGGATCTTAGCTGAGTGCTGACTTGGTGCTAAGTTTATACTGAGACAAAAATCTGTAGAAATTGTTGTGAGTTTAGATGAAAAGAAAGGGCAAGTCAGTAAAGACCTACAGGGGAAATGGAAAGGATTCATGGTTCAGAAGCAGATACATCAAAGGTTCAATGCAGGACCCTAGGGTCTTCTCCTCTCTCACCTTTGTGCTCCAAGTCCTTTCCGTGTTTATTTCTAACTTGGGGCATACTTCAACATGGGTGAGGTTGTGGGAGATAAAGATGCTCATGTGTGCTTTCTTATTCCTGGGTAATTATGAGAAATTAATTACAAAGTCATCTTTAAAGTAAAAAGAAACTATTGACAGATGATCCTACATCTTATATTTGTTTGCATTTTAATATTTCTTTAGCTCAAATTTAGTCTTGATAGATAGTAGAGAATATCTGTGAATTATAATGAAGATGGTTCAGAGAGATTCACTGTTGAAACAGCTCCTGACCTCATTCCAGATTTCCAAGCCACTTATATCCACCCTGTAGTTTCTGAATTTCACCTGCTAACTAAACTGTTTTTGATAAAATGTAGGGAACATGATTTGACCAGTCTTTCCTTCCCTTAAAAAAGGAAATTGTCTCAAACATGTTCTGACACACAGAAAACAAAACCAGAGGAAGTGAGATCTTGATGAATTAGCATTCAAAATGATCAAGATGCATGGATGCAAATTACTAATGGAGAACAAAATTGCACCTAAGATCTGGTTGTTGCCTCTGCCTTCATCTAGGATGCTGAACAGTCACACAACAGCCTCATTGTTCACCGACTTGGCATCATCCAGCCCACGATGCTCTGTCTACAGGGCTACTTCAATCTTCTTGATTCCCCTTTCTGGACTTCCATCACCAGTTCTCACAGAAAATTCTGTCACCACCATAAATCAACGTGAATGTTATTGATACTCAGCCTGAAGCTAGACAAACCCTGCAGGACCATGGAAGCAGGGTTAGATAGATTATCCTGGACATCTTTCACAGTCTTTATATTTAGAGTGCTCTCATTTCCTGCTGCATGTTTCTTTTTCTGATTGGCTTCTTTTGTTTTATTATAATTGTTTTCCCTATTCTTTCTAGATTTCAGCTAAAAAAAAAAAAAAAAAGGAGTAAATACAGTTCTCAAAGTCTCAAAGGCTGTCCTCACGGACTGATCTCTGCAGTTGAGAAGATAGATAGCTCATTGTCTTGATCTCCAAGCAGGATAGAAAGTAGAGAGCTGGGACAGACATAACTTGGCTTTGCCTTTGACATAAGCTTTTGGATTTTTTTCCTTCAAATTTCTGGATTTCTTTTCCTTTAAGCTTCATTAAAATGGTACTAAAATTGTTCCATGAAGAAACCAAATGTTTCTACCCACAGCACTTGGTTAGCTATTTTACCCATTACATTTAAGGGGTTCTAATGATTATAGAATGAAGAGTAATCATTTACCAGAGTTTCAAATGCATTTCAAGCTTTGATAATAGTGCACATAGTCTCATGTGTCTTGTGATTGGATTCTTGTGGGTCTAGAGATGGAAGAATCTAGACACCTGAAGCAGTTCATTAGGAGCAGAAACTCACAATTGGGAACTGGTGTTCAGAAAAATACCTTAGGCTTGAATCCAGAGCTCCCATCAAAAACTAAGTTTTCACAAAGTTTCTTTATCTCTCTGAGTTTCTCTCTCTCTCTCTCTTTCTCACGGAGTCACCCAATCTGGGTATTTTATTATGCCAACCTTTACAAACAAATACACTCATGCTTTCACACACACACACACACACACACACACACACACACACACACACAGAGAGAGAGAGAGAGAGAGAGAGAGAGGGGGATAAGTGGATTTTAGGCCGTGGTCCAGAAGGAATAAATATTTTTCAAAAAAATTATGGAAACATATTATGCTACTCAACTTTCTGTTGTTATAGCAAAATTAACTATTATAATTAACTTTTTGAGCTCATGGTCAGATGGATCCATTGCTTTTTGACTGATGCTGAGAGAGCATATCATTGTGGGAACATGTGGTGGAGTAAATTATACTTGATACAGGAAGGAAACAGAGAGAAGAGAGAGGGGAGGAGGAGGAAGATAGATAGATAGAAGGATAGATAGATAGATGATAGATAGATAGATAGATAGAAGGATAGATAGATAGACAGATAGATACATAGACAGACAGACAGATAGATAGAAGGATAGATAGATAGATAGATAGATAGATAGATAGATAGACAGATAGATAGATAGAAGGATAGAAGGATAGATATAGATAGAAGGATAGATAGATAGATATAGATAGATAGCTAGATAGATAGATAGAAGGATAGATAGATAGACAGGCAGATAGATAGATAGATAGCTAGATAGATAGATAGATAGATAGATAGATAGATAGATAGATAGATAGATAGATAGAAGGATAGATAGATAGATAGAAGGATAGATAGATAGATAGATAGATAGATAGATAGATAGATAGATAGAT
>CAJQZJ010004381.1:15603875-15622330 GCA_907164525.1 Lophiomys imhausi | reverse complement strand
TAGTAATAAATAAGAGTTAAATAATAACTTAAAAGTTCGGTTACAAAACTCTTATGTACTTTTGCTCTATAATTACTGCTTCAGTAACTGGCAAGAAAACATGAAGCTACCCTGAAGAAGTTGGGAGGTTCGCGCAGGCAGCTTAGTCTTCTCAGCCACACAGAGGAAATTTTCGACTTAGTAGTATTCAAAACCCCCACAAGTCTGAGAGCTGAGCTTGTAGGATGGACAGTCATGCTTCCTCCTGGGTTTCCAGAAAAGTGTGCTTTCTGGCAGTGTGCTTAGGACAGATTTTTCTCTTTACTTTTAAAGACCAAGCAAGGCTTTAATCTCAGGAGAGTGGAGCCTGGGCAGGAAGTGGTGACCTTTGGCAGGGATGGGGAGAGAGGATCCCACTAATGAGTACTTCTTTTCTCCAGGGATTAGCTTCTTTGCTGATGAAAACCATTGGCTTTAATTCCACCTGTGCTTCTCCAGAGCCCGCCAACAAGGGGAATTATATTCAGCTAGAGTTCCCTCAGAAAGACTTGCTAACATAAAATTGGAGGGTGTTTTTGTTGTTGTTGTTTGTTTTGTTTTTGGAAAGAAGAGAAAGCAGAGACCCAAAGAGGGAAGTGAATTGAAATCACACAGCAGGCAAGGGCATCTCCAAAACCCAAAGACCTGAACACCTCAGAGAGAACTGTTTCACCCAGAGGTTCCTGGAGGTCATCCAGAAGAGACACTCAAGCAAACCTTAAAAGGGGGTTCTGGAGGGCTAGGGTGGGGGGAGTAGAGTAAAGCAGTTTCCAAGAAAGCTTCACCTCCCAGACTCTTGGATAAAGTTAGCTGACCCAGCTGGAGCTGGCCCTCCCTGGTAGAGCACTTGCTTAGCTCCCTCCAGCTCGAGACTAAATTCCTGGCACTACAGAAAAAGAAAGACAACATTTGTCAGGAGACTGGAGACCGGGTGGAGTAGGATGGGAGAAACTTGAAGAGGTATATAAGTCTTATTGTGTTGTTAAATGAGTGGCTAGAGAAACCTTCAATTATCACTTTTGGATGTATTTATCAAATAAAACTCACATGTTGTCAAAGGAAATTCTTTCAGTGAGCTGACATTCAGTCTATAATGCAAGGCAATGCTTTTCTTCCCAAAGTCTTGAAAATGCTGTTTTTAAGTCCAAATTCTCAACATGTTACAACAATTTGTTCTCAGTGGAATTCATTCATTCTCTCACCTCTTTATGTATGCAGTTCCTGGCCTTCTGGTCTGAAGTTGGGCCATGAGGCACTGCAAGTGACTCTCCATGAAATCAACTAGATTTCATAGTCAACACGAGTGTCTTTAGAGAGCTTGGCTTCCCACAGCATTTTCACCTGCCTTCTTCGCCTGTGAGTCCCCTTCCCACTGAAGTCCTTTCAAGAAGCTGGGACCATTATGCAAACCTCTTTAACAGCCAAGGAGACAGACACCCTGAACACAGGGTTTGATTTCTCTAGAGACCTCAGGCAAACAGCAGTAATGCATCTCAGGAGTCCTGGTTTTGTTTGTTTGTTTGTTTTTTGTTTTGTTTTTCTGCAAACTTTTCTAGATCAGAAGAGGTTTCCTTTCTCCTAAAGCAGGGAGAAAGGGAGGCTCTGTCTTGTTTGTGAGTGAACCATGAACAGAATTTTGTTGCTGTTGTTGTTCTTTGGAAAATCAATGTTCCAAGCACACACTGAGCTTTCATTGTGAGTTACTCTGGTGCATGGTACTTTGTCTGCTACCTCATTCTCATCCGTTTGAAGTAGAGTGGACAGAACACTTGTTAGAATGGCCAAGACTCACCTCCAACCCTGGTGTCACAGAGGGCTTTATCAACCACTGCTGTCCATGAAGCCAACCCAGGGAAGTAACTTCATTGATGACTATTATGGCCAGGATCACCATGTAACTTCAAATGCTTGTCAATGATGAGACAGAGTGATAGGACTGTGGTGTAGGTTTGGATTCCTTTCTAACACAGTTATGTTGAATTAATACATAAAAGTTGTGGGAATACTTCTGAAAAACAGTGTCATAAAAGTGGTGTACAAAACAGCCTAAATGACTTGCACCTGAGAGAATGAGTGATCTTCCTGAGAGAGCGCATGATCTCGGAACAGGTATACCTCGGGAGGAGGGCATAAGGTTGGCCAATGAGAAAACATCCTGGTGCATAATTAGAGAGAGTGAGTATAAAAAGGAAGGCTTAGAAAACTCGAGAGGGCTTTTTGCTTGGCATTGCATCACATTGCTGCTCCTCATCGAAAGACTCCACACCTGCCAAAGGGTGTGGCTACTAAAGCCCAAGACCCGACAGCAACTGAGGTCAGGGGGCAGCAACTGCCAGAGCCTAGGCTGAATGGAAGGAAAAGGCCTGACCCCAAGTGGAAGTGTGCTAATGGCCTGTGCCTAGGCCAATGGACAGCGAAAAGACCACAGCCTCAAGTGAGAGACAGCAACTGCCAGCTCCTAGGCAGCAAGAATACAGCACTGGCCCTGAGGTGGCAAGCTGGGGAGGCCAGCACCTGGACCATCAGTGGAGTGTGGTAGCCTCTGCACCAAGGTCAAGACTGCATGCAGTGCCAGACCTGCCAAGAGTAGGCTCTGAAAAATTGAATGGACTTAAGAAACAAGTGGGAGTGTGGCTCCTGCCCTGTGTAAGTTTGGCAGTCTCTGACAGACAGAGGAGGCCTCGACCCCAAGTGTAAGTGAGGCAGGGGTCATGGTAATAATCAGAGCAAGGTGACCACTGCAGCCGCTGCTAATTGCTGTGGTCTCTGTGTAGGCTCACTGATGGGCTGCTGACAAGTTGCCCTCAAGGACCTGTATCTGAGGCTTGGTAAAATGGCTAGGGTTGGTTGGGTGGAAGGTGGTTAGAGATATTAATAGTTTATAAGTTATGTCTACATAGGACTGAAACCACTGGATAAAACAAAGAGAAGGAACCAGATCACAGGCTATTAAATAATAAAAAGGATGTATTCTTGTGTGGTGGAAGTTAGATTCTTTAGAAACAAGGTTGTGTTGAATAAATGTGGGGTTTTTTTTTGTTCTCAAGTATAGGATGTGGAGTGCTTTGTCTACCATTGAAAAACAGACTCGTGGAAAGGACATGCAAACCATCCTGATGGAAGAGTTCGTGATGTTTTCCCAGCCAGAAGCTGTCACATGTGGGGAACATGCTTTCTGCTGGAAAACATCCTTTGATGGACACACTCTTTGGAGAGTGTGTGATCTTGGTCAACAGGAAGTACCTCATAGGGAGGGTGTCAGGTCAACCAATTGGAAAGCATCCTTGAGCAAATTTTGAGGAGGTATAAATGGAGTCCCCAGAAATGCAGAGGGGCTTTTTGCTTGGTTCTCATTGATGCTTCATTTTGAAAGACTCCAGGCAATGCTTTGCTGAAGTTTGCCGCTGGAGAGACCTGCTGAAGATTGTGGCCCAGGTCAGGCTGAGCCCAGGTCAGGCCTGCAAAAGTTGCAGTTTCTTTGGCTGTTCTTGCTTGTTGCTCCTGGTTAACTGTGTTCTCATTGCTGCTGATTGATTTTTTTCCTGTTGCTGTTGATACCTGTTCTGGTGCTGTATGGCTGGTCTGCTGGAATTCTGATGATTTGCCCTCAAGGACCTACGAGTAAGAGATCTACACTCTGTCTCTAATAATATCCTTTTCCCCGTACCTCTGGTCAGTGGGTTGGAAGGTGGATAACTTTAAATAAAGTGTAAAAGTACATTTCATTCCTACTGTGACAGGATGCTGATATCTCAGGATATACCCCTTCAGGATTCTGAAAGTAGTTTTGCTAGTTCAGAATGTCCTCTTTCTATATTCTTCTCCTTCATTTTCATATTCTGAGGAAGCCCATG
Source organism: Lophiomys imhausi (assembly GCA_907164525.1). Lineage (NCBI taxonomy): Eukaryota > Metazoa > Chordata > Mammalia > Rodentia > Muridae > Lophiomys > Lophiomys imhausi. Next base: position 15,618,458 of record CAJQZJ010004381.1, on the reverse strand, counting down.
CCTCTTCTACCTAAATTACTGTGAAAGTATTCATGGATGTTATTCACAGTATTAAGCAACCACTGGCATTGGGTTAGGACAAATTATAAGGCAGGCCCCAGGTGAACTCCAGCTGGACTAGGTATGAAGTCTACGGATGCTAGATTGAGAGGAGAGCCAGGAAAGGGGTTGGTCTCCATGTGAAATTTCTAGAATTCTTACTCCTATAACTATTGATCAACCAAGATAAAAAAAATTCAACATTTCACAAGCCATAGTAATCTAACTGTTATATCCCTGAGTATGTATGTATGTATATATGTATGTATGTATGTATGTATGTATGTATGTATGTATATGCCATTGTCTTTTCCAGCACCTATTACTGAGTGCCATGCCACTGTCTCATTGTTCACAGGAGTCAGAGGTCCATCAGCTTCATATCTGTCCCTCTCACTGGGCATGTCCCCTTGGGATCCTTTGGTAGAAGTAGAAATATTGTGAGATTTCCTTTCTCTCCTTGGAAACTCTTAGCAGACTGATTTTATAGTTGTGTAAACTCAAGGCAGAGTGTAGACAGAGGCTTGCTAAGAACCTGGTTCTGCTTTAGGAAGAGCATCAGGGAAAATTCCACTTAAAAAGTTGAGTCTTTCCTTTTCAGGTCAAATTTGGATCATGACAGTAGGGGGTGATTTATTATTTAAATGGGATGCAGTTGATGAATATTTGGCAATGCTCTTAGTTCTCTGAAACCATGGTGGGCAACAGAGGACCATGGTCCCTGTGAATCAGGATAACTCCTGAAGCAGATCAGAGTTTTAGAACCACCTTGGTCTCCTGGAGATGTTCTGGACCTTGGCCCAACTCTAGAACCTTTATCTGAAGATCAGGCTGAAATGTGGGCCTTGCATAGTGGTTCCAGCCTATAACATGCCAAACAACAGATGCCTACTCAATGAATTTAAAAACACATGCTTAGGTTTTGGGTTTTGATAAAGTAGGGGAGGGAAATGTCATTCTTCCAACTAGATGTGGTTAGCCTACAGAAGATTTAGAAGATTTTTGCATGAAGCTCTCTTTGGAAAGTTTGTATGGCCCAAGTCTTCTTATTGAAGTTTATCCCCAGTGGTAGACTACTTGACTAAGTAGGGAATTCTTTCTATATCTCTCTATTCCAATGTGATCTATACACTACTCTCACAATAATGGCATTTCCTCAAAGCTTTAGTCATGACATCAGTAAACACAAAGATAAAATGAATTCTAAAATGTTTCTTGTTATCCTTTGTTTTCAGATGTCTTTCATTATTATCTTTTGCATATAGGATAAAAAAGATGCCATCATTCGAGACATGGATCATAAAAGAAGGGCTGGAGTAACAGGAAAGGTTGGAAATGATAGAACTTCAACATTGGGCATACTGGACTTAAAACTTGTAATCATGAGAATGAACATGCTGAGTTTAAAACTTGTAATCATGGGTATCCTCAATCATATCCCACATTACAGAGATGAGCATAATAAACTCTATGTACCATCTTACAACTTTAGTAAGTGTCAAGCTATGATTGATGTATGGGATATAATAAATCACAGGATATATGATTTCACCCACCAAATCATATATCTTACCCTCCCTTCCTAGGTTACTTTGAAGCTGATCTCAGCTATCATTATCCTGCATCTGCAAAGTTTTGAGTGAAGGTATAACAACTGTGATATGCTCTATTCCACCCACTAAAATATTGAAACAGTCAATTGGATGTGTGTGTCTATAGCTTAGAAGGAACAGAAAATGTTTCCAAGCCCATGGAATTTGTAGTAATGTCCAAGGCAAATGCACGTGGCAGCAACAGTATACAGCATTTACTGTGTAACAGATGCTCTTTGAAGAGCTTTGCAAGTATCAGTTCACAAATGGCAACACTCTGTGGAGCTGGTAGTTTTGCTTGTACTATTTTGCTGATGAGGAAACTCCTTGAGTTTAACTTTTTGAAATTAACTGCCAATTTATCTAATGCTAGTAAGAGTTACAAATTCAAATAGTTTACTCACTAAGGTTTTTTTTTTTTAATTCAGAAAAAAAAAAACCCCATGAAATTATAAAAGCTACTTTGGGCAATAAACCCCTCTGTAGTAAAAGTAAAAATGACAGGTGAGGGAAAGGACAATTTCATGGAAAGAGAGGATGAGAAATGTTCCTTAGATCCACAAACTAAAATGATCCCATGCGAGAGACTGGAAGCTCAATCGAAAGAATGGAAGCCTGTCAACACCCTGTCTTGTGTACAGATGGCTTGATAAAAAAGAACAGCCTAACATGCTCACACTGTTGATCCATAAAAAAAGTACACAGGAATCTGGATCATTAAGAGGTGACTTAATTAGAAGTATTAGAATTTAGCCAGGATAATTAATACAGCAGCACTAGAGATCTTAAAGAAACACAACCAAAACAAGCAATGGAAACCTTGAGCCTCTGAAAGTGATGCTGATTTTTCCTTTAAGTTATCTTACTAAAGATCAGAGAGAATAGCTAATTTGATGGTAGTGAAAACAAATCTTAAATCGGCACAACGGCAATAGAGAAATCCAAAATGGTATTGATTAGATTGAAATTTTTGGAAACCTCTTTTTTTTTTTTAAATAAAAAGAAAGCAGTTCCAACGGAGTTTAACTAAATTTTGGGATTTTTAACTTAATTTGTACCTAGTACTATAAAATATGCAATGAAAGTCTGTTCTTAATCAAAAGTAAAATTATTTTATAATCAAAGCCTCCACCATGGTCACAAATGTCTCCTCGACAGTTCAAGAATTCCTATAGGATTTATGGGAATGAGCTGCTCAATTTGCATGCCAATGTGGTTGCCCTTTTGGGCTGGACAGTTTGCTAAGATACAATTAACAGTAGGCATGGTTGTGGACATTGGTTTCTGGTTTGGTCCCTAAGGACTTGCTCTAATTAATGGCCACTGAGTGCTCTATTGGGTGAAAGACAATGTGTACTGGACAATTAAGGAAATAATTTTATTTATACTGTTCGGCAAGAATATTCTTCATTAATGAGGAATGACTCATAAAGAGAAAAGGGACCTGGAATTTTATAAAGCTGTATTCACAAGGGAGCCACCCATGGGTCTTTTAGGAATTCTGATGAAGGAGAGATAAAGTCTCTTCCATTCATTGAGAAAATGCAGAGGGAAATGATGAGACCAGGCTGGCCCTTTTTGACTCACCATTTTTCAAAACACAAAAAGTAGGTGATTTCTTGAGGAACATGGTGTTTAGATAAAATTCCATTCTCTTTTTTGTTCAAGATGAATTTTATCATTCAACTGTGACACACTCTGGAGTGCTGATCACCTCCTGAGCAGAGTGAAGTAAGGTCTCTGAATAGTTTCCCAAAAAGCATGATATTGTTCCTGCTAAACTAGTTAATCACCTGCAAGCAGCTGGGCAATGGTGGCACCTTTAATTCCAGCCCTTGGGAAACAGAAGCAGATGGATTTCTGTGAGTTCGAGGCCAGCCTGGTCTACAGGGCAAGTTCTAAGACAGAGAAACCCTGTCTTGGAAAACCAAGAAAGAAAGAAGCAAGGGGCGGGGCGGGGGGGGGGGGGAGGGAAAAAGGAAGGTAGGAGGGAGGCAGGGAGGGGAGGGGGGACGGAGAAAGAGAGGAAGGAAGGAGGAAGGAAGGAAGATGCTTTCATTAGAAGGTAGCTGTTACTATAAAGATACGTTCAAAAACAGAGTTGGGAGTCATATACTGAGGGTAAGCAGTCCAGTGGATTTTAAGAGGTCTCCATATTAACGGCTTATTGGGTTCAGGGCCTGGATCCTGGAAACTCCAACAAGCTTGGTTTTGGATCCCCCCTCCCCCATTATGACAGTTAAAAAGACCCAGAAGAGTAAAGAGAAGAGAATATAATTTCTTCAATGTGGCCACACTGGGAGGAGGTACAAATAATAACCTTGTGTGGCCCTCAAAGTCCAAGGTACTTAGATTGTGTTTAGGTTTAATAGAAGAAAAGAGATTTGTGTAATTAAGTAGCCATGATTGAGGCATAGCCCTGCCGTTTTAATCCATCACTCAGTCTCCACTCAGTCTGTTCTGTAAGGTATGTGGATGACTTGTCAGAACTGTCAGAACTCTGTGAAGTCTCTTCCTGGGAGGCAACTCTCCTCTTTGGCTGGTGCCAGGCTTTCAGCCTTTCTCTCACCCCTCGCCCCTCACCACCAGTGTGGGATTCCTGCGGAGAAATTTCAGTTTCTTAGGGGAAATCTTTTCTATAGTCTGACAGCCAGTGACTGGCACAAATGTCTGTCTTTAAGAACTCCTTCTTTCTTACCAGAATGGTTCTATGGTGAGGAACTCCCTCTTCTGTTACAATTGCAGAACTTCCAGGTGAGGTTTCTGGAGAGGCTGGGCTGGATCACCAGAGCCTTTGGAAACTCTGTGCAGAAGGTTTCTTGCTGACCCTTCACAAGGAGATTCGAGGTAGGCTAGGAAGGCAAGTCTTAGAAGGGATGGATAGATGAAAGATAGATGTGAAGCCCTACATAAATAGGACTAAATCTTGTAGTGCATTTTCAGGACAAAATTGTTGGATACAAGGTAAGATATGACCTGGAGTTCCCATAGGAATTAGGGAACTAGGTCAAGTGGCAGATAGAAAAATTAGAAATTTCAGTTTGAAGGATTCAGGTTAGACCTTGAAAGGAGCTGGAAGGATTGAAAGCCAGATAAGGGTAGGCAACCTGGGAATGCAACAATCTACAGTTAGGTCCCAAAACTGGTTTTTCCACATCTGGGGAACAAGTCAATTAAAATTTCACTAGACAGAACAGAGTTTGCATATTCATCAGTTTTGTGCCATTTAAAAAGAGATCTAGACTCCTGCAAAGCAAGTAACAGGATGATAATTGGATAGCCTGAAAGAGTGTGTATCTGATGATTAGTTTCTGAGTTCTGTGGCCATAAACTTTCAGTCAAAAATATTATTTTGGAGACTATTATTAGCCTCACTAGAAAATTAGAGTGATGCTGGATTTCACAGAGGTACTTAATTAGGTATGGCAAGAATGATAATTTACCAGGCAGAGTTTTCTATTTAGAAATTCTCATAAATTTCAGACTGGAAATGTGTGTGTATGATGCAAACAGCTGATGGAAACAGATGCAGAGACCCACAGCCAAACATTAGTGAGAGCTCAGGGAGTCTTGTGGAAGAGTTGGGGGAAGGCCTGAGGAAGCTGGAGGGGTCAAGGACACCACAAGAAGATGTACAGAACCAACTAACTGGGGCCCATGGGGGCTCACAGAGAGTGAACCACCAAACAAAGAACTGGACCTAGGCCTCCTACACATATGTAGATGATGGGCAACTTGGTCTTCATGTAGGTCCCCTAACAATGTGTGGGGGCTGTCTCTGATTTGGCTGTTGCCTGTTTTTGGATCCCTTTCCCCTAGCTGGGCTACCTTGCCTGGACTCAGTGGAAGTGGATGTGCTTAGTCTTGACTCCACTTGATGTGCCAGGGCAGGTTGGTAGGTGGGCTGGCAAGGGCTTCCCTTCTTCTCGAGAAGGAGATAGGGGATGGGGGATGGGGGAAGAGGTAGGAGGGTGGAACTGGGAGGAGAGGAGGGAGGGGGACTGAGATCAGGATGTAAAGTGAATAAATAAATTAATTAATGAAAAAATACTTATCAAAACTAAGATGAAATAACAAAAAGAAATTTCAGACAAGAATACACACACACACACACACACATGCATATATAGTAGAGATAAAAAGATAAGCCACTGCTAGGTTGCACCTGTAGTATCTATAAGTCTAGAAAAAAAAATTCTCTCAGACTGCCCCTAATATCATATGATTCTGAGTCTAGCAAGAAGTGACCCTATATTCAGGTGTGGTGCTGAGGGTCTAAGCTAGAAGGTTTGCTAGTGGGGACCTTGCAGGGTCATCTCCCTAAAGCTAATCTGGCTTACTTAAAAGTTACTGGTTCTATCTGAGTAAATAAATACTCTCAAGTATGACATTACAGGCAAAGTCTTTAGTTATATAACCACAATTTCCAATTAGGTCATGGCAACAAGAAAGACAAATCCTTACCAAACTTATGCAAAGAATTATATTACTATGCAAATACAAAAAAAATTAACAAGACTTCCTCAAATCCAGAGGAGTCCCAGGCAGAGAAAGGAATATATTACTTATGGACATCTCATTTCAGTTATTAAAGGCAAAGTATAACTCACTGGGACTTATAGTAGCCTATGTGGAAAAATAAATGACTTCCTTATAGATCCAGAACATAGACTATTAGGATGACCACATTCTAAACAAAGCCCATAACATTCCTTCAGCTATTTCTTTCCCCGTGTAAGGAGTTCTTGTCCCACTCCGTCCTGAGTTAGCAGCCTCCAGCAACCATCTGCTCCTCAGCCAGAGATCTGAAATGCTGACTAACTCTATTGCTATGTTCTCAGCTGCCAACTGACACCATCTGAAGCCTGAGCCCAGAGTATCTGCCATAGTCCTTTTGGGCAGGGCTATGAAGGGACTTTTCTACCTTGAAGATCAAGAGGCCTTGCCTAGCGGCTGATTCCCAATGCCTCCTGCAGATGCATCAGAGAAAAATGAAAACTATCCGGATGGCAAAGGTGTGACCCAGCCAGCCATGGTTAATTTATTACTGGTAACAGTAAAGTGACAGCTCAGTATAAGAATAATTCCGCCAACAAGAAAAGTTGGTTGTCCGTGTGGGATACAAAACAAGGCGATCAAGCTAATCTGAAAAGTTTTCTGAAAACTAGTCCTAGACACAGAAATTTCTGTTTTCCAGAAAGAGCTGATAGCTTCAAATCAGGAAAATAAACAAGCATTATTCTCATTGGTTAAAAAAACAAACAAACAAACAAAACAAAACCCTTCAGGGGACCAGAGAGATGGCTCAGTGTGTAAAAGAGCTTACTGCTCTTGCAGAGGACCTGGACTTGGTTCCCAGCACCCACGTGGCAGTTCATCCCCGTAATTCCAGTTCCAGGGGGTCTGACATCCTCTTCCAGTCTCTGACATGCGTGGTGTATAATGAATCACATGTTGAAACTGTTGGGAAAGAAAAAGAAAGCCATGCTAGTGTTGCTACTGTATAGCAGAGTGCAAAATTTATGATCACTGAACTTGACAAATGCCAGCTGAGGTTGAAAAGGCATTAAATTAGGGGTCTTGGTATTGTCTGAGTACAGGCGTCATTCAGAAATCTTGCAATTTGTCCCACAGCTAAGGGAGATGTGCTGTACACTCTCATCTAACAGAGGCAAGGCAAAGCTACATGGTGGCACTGAGGACTCTCCAGGAATTTTGAAGATACCCTACATTGTTGGAAAGATTTATGACATTTTATCCATATCCATTTTCCCCTAAGGAAAGCCAAGTAAGTCTCAAGACTCCCTAAGGCCCCTGAAAAGTTCAGAAATAGTTTTAGGTACAAAAGATGTCATTAAGATGTGATCATGTTGGATGTGGTGACATACGCCTTTAATCCCAGCACTTGGGAGGCAGAGGCAGGTGGATCTCTGTGAATTTGAGGCCAGCCTGGTCTACAAAGTGAGTCTAGGACAGTCCAGGACAGCCAGGGCTCTATTAAACAGAGAAATCCTGTCTCAAACCAAACCAAACCAACCAAACAAACAAACAAGAAGATGTGATCCGAAAACTGGAGGGACGGATTAGCAAGTAAAAGCACTTGCCGCTCAAGTCGGAAGACGTGAGTCCAGTCCCCAGAACTTATGGTGGAAGAAGAGAGCAGTGTCCCACATATGTACGCTTCCTACACAGATTGCATGTGCACATGTGTGCACACACACATAATAATAATAGTATATTATTATTATAAAAATGTTTTTGGTTGTGAGCCTAGCCTTTAATGGATGAGCCATCTCCTCAGCACTACAAAAATGTTTTATCTGAAGAAGGAGAAAAATAAAATGTTACCAGTAGATTTGAGCGCTTAATTCAACTAAGGTAATATGTTAGCTAAGAAACAATGCTTGGCTTCCTATTTAATCACAACAGCAACAACAATAACAACAAACATAAGAGTTACAGAGGAAAAAATAGTAGCTAATGTGATTAAAGAGTTGAGCCCCTTCCCAAGGAAGAAATTTCTCTTAAGTATCTGAGGATGCTCCTATGGTCTGAACATCTGTGTTCTCAGAAAGACCCCTGTGCTGAAACTCAGTGATCAATATGTGGGTATCATATGAAGGGGCCTTTTGGAGAGTGATGAGGTCCTGAGGGAGTGTCCCTATGTGGAGGCCCTAGGGAACTAACTGCCTTGTGTCTTCTGTCAGGACATATGAGTATACAATGAGGAGACAGATCTAAGAATCAGCAAAAGCCCCCACCAGACACGGGTCCACCTTTACCTTGGTCCTGGACTTCCAGTCTCCAGGAGTGTGAGAAGTGCACATCTGTTACTTCCAAGCTTATAGTATTTTTCTTACCTCAGCGCCAGTGGACGAGGGCACAATAAAGTTCAACACAAACCACCGCATTCTCTTCTGGGAAGGTACAGGGACGCTCCTTACCGTGACAGACTGCACAAAAGATAAGGAATAGCTTTTCACAAGCTTTTGCTAGGAGAAAAACCAACCATCCAGCCATTTATTTTTTTTAATAATTTATTTTTTATTTCTTCAAGTTACATCTCAATCACAATCCCCTCCCTACTACCCCTCCAGTCCCACCCTTCCACCCACCTCCCCCTCAACCCCCCATCCTCTTCCCTTTTTTTTTTTTTTAGTTCAAGGTATTTCTTTTTCCCCCCAACAGCTCTCCCTTTCAGTCCAACAAATGGTTCTTTTTCTTATAACTATAAATGCAATACAAAACAACAGAAATAAATAGGCCACAATTATGTGAGTTATATGGCTTAGCATACATTCCCAATGTCTGATCTATATGTATTTGGCACCTGACTTTAACATTCTACTATCTAACCATCTCCATAAGTTTAAAGTTCTATATCTAACTCAACTTTCATACTAACTTGCCTCACAATTTTAAAAATATCTTCTTAGATCCAGAACACCCTCTTGATTCCTAAACAACTCAAAATTTATCTATGAGACTCTAGCTATCTATTCTTCAACCACCTCAGAGACCTGAGAGGGATAAATATATCTGATTGTATAGGAAGTGCAGGGTCTGCAGCTTCCAAAACTTAGTTACTATGACAGTCTATCACAGTTATTTTCTAAGCTACTCAGAAATCAAGTTGCTAAGAGACAAGCAATATTTGCTTATCTAAATATAAGAGATAGATAGGGCATCTTCAAAAACCTCAAGAGATCTGCAGAATATGGCATTCAAAGATGTTTTCTTAACTGAAGATTTTTTGATATCGAGACATGTCAGCTCCTGACAGCACCCCCTATTCTACTCCAAGTAGAAGATGAGCATCGGAGAATCTCCAGTGGGAGATGATTGAATTGGTGGTAAGCCTTTCTCTTGACAAGAAAAACCCCTTGCTTCAACTGTAGACAGACTGCTGTCCAAAAAGGACAAAACTTGGAAGCAGGTAAGTCGACAGCCTAGCTCTGCCAAGACAGGGTAGGTAAGTCCTTCATAATTCCTGCTCTACAGTTAATGTCTATCAGAGAAACAGGGCCAAACAGCTGAAGATTGATGCTGTAATGTATGGAGAGAAAATGGGAACCAGCCATTTATTTATCTAACAAAATAAAGTTCAAACCTAGTTTTCTGAACCTCTTTCTTGGAAATCTCACAAGTCAATATAAGAAAACTTAGACTAACTACGACAATAAAATTCCCCACTGAGAAGTTTCATTAATAGTCTGTGTCCATATACTTCCTCTATGGCATGTTTCCTTAAAGTTGCAGACACTTATTAATAATTATTTATGGATATCCAGAAAGCAATCTAGCATTTATTCAACTACCAGCCTAAGGCTGAACTTTCTTAACAATCTTGTAAAGTGTCTTCAAGCTGATACACAGCAAAATGTAGTTACCACCAAAGTAAACCTGTCAGAAGGACTCAGATTAGTTAAACACAACTTATAGTTCCCATCATTTTGAACACTTAACAAAAGAGATGCTAGCTTGCTCAGTAAGTGAACCTGTGTATGTTACAGAAGCCTATGTCCATAGATAATCAAAGTTTATACTTATACTATATTTAATGCTGATGATTCAGAGAAGACTTGAGAACTTTTATTAAACCAAAATTATTAACATTTGACAAAATTGTACCTTAAGCATGTGAATTTGAATGCTTGAATCATTCCTGAATTGTTTTAGTGGACACACGGGTTATATGTCTGTAATCCTAGCTTGAAGCGGGAGGATTCCAAGTTTGTTCTAGTCAGCCTGAGCTATCTTGCCTCAAGAAAAACAAACAAAACAAAATCCCCCTCCCCTATCTCCCAAAGTATTAGAAATCAAGAGTCCTGAATTTCTGGCAATTTACATAAATGCCTATTTATCATTCAACCAACAGTAATTTGGGTTCATTAATACCATGAAGAGGTTAGAAAAAAATCACACAATAAGAGACAACTGGTTTTTTAAATTATCTCTTTATCAAAACATATGAAGGCATTTACAAAGAAAGCTCACAGTTTCAATTCTAAAGTTTTGGTCATTTTGTCATTTGGTCAATTTGTCTAGTGTAAGACCAAAAAAACCAAATCTCTCCCATCCAAACATTAACTTCCAGAACAATCACCCCACCAATAGGTCTTATCTCTAGAATATGGATAAAGACAAAGACTCAGCAAGAGAAATGGCTTCTTAAGTTCACAATGGCGTTATCCAATCCACGTACATCTGAATGCAATAAAATTAATTCTTAACTGATTTGAGCTCAAAACAGATAAAAAAAATAACCTTAAGCCAAGTTCTCTGAAAATTTATCCAATAGAGACTATCAGCTGTTTACAAAGCCTATCAAATAGGAAGACCATAGAATCAAAGAAAGACATAGCCAGAAACTAAGTGACCATAAGGGGTCGGACTCAAATGGGTGGTACTGCTGGACTGGAATCCCAATGACTGGAGTTCACTTGCCATTAGGTCCCCCATACTTCTAGCAAGGAACTGAAAGGGCTCATTATTCCTGTGGAGAACGAGAGCCAAGCTATCCAAGTCTGTGCACTCAGTGGAGAGAGCTCTTGTTTATAATGAGAGTAGACTCAGGGGAAAAAAAAAAGCAAGGCATAACAGCACAGCTAATACAGAGGTGCTGGATGGACAAGGGCAGTTAGGTGGTTAAAATTGTGGCCACTGTGTTGTGTTGAAACACACATGGATTCAATCATAGATCTGCCACCCTCCTGACATTTGTAAGCAAATTTGCTTCCTGGGTCCTTTGTCTATTCATCCATAATACACAGGCATTAATACCTATCACATGGAATGATCTTGACGAATATTCCACATAAACTCCAGATGTAGGCCCCTGTTCATCACAGAAACCCTTCTCTGAGTGCCTCTACCTTACTCCCTGCTTTACCTTCTTCGTCTTCTGTCTCTACCTCCCATCCCATTACTGTAGGTCACCATTCCTAAAGTTTTGGGTGCAATAGGATCACCTAGAGAGATTGCCAAACTGAAGAGTTCGGGGTCTCAAGTCTCACAAATTAAGATCTAGCAGTGATGGGACCCAGGCCTCTCCTTTTCAGCAAACATTCACATGGCTCAGACACTCGTGTCTGTTATAACTGAAAAAACAGGGGAGGGTGTCCCCCCACTTGGTTATTCAATGGATAACAGAAAATTTTGTCATTTAGGGGAAGAGACTACAAGCTGTTAAATGGGTTTTGGAGGTTAGACCTAGGGACTTCTCTCTTTTTTTTTCTGTATCCTTCTTTCTCTCCTGTGTAGGAGTGAATAGACTTGAGAAAAAATGGGACATAGACATAGTATAGGAAAGATCAAGAAAAAAGGACAGATTATTGAATATGCCCTTATACCTTTGTATATTGATACAAAATTAATACTATATTAGGCTAAATTGGTATTGATAATTATATATTAATGCAAAATTAAGATTGTATTGGACTACATCGGTACTGATCTTAGTATATTGATACAAAATTAAGAGTATATTTGGCCACATTGGTATTGATCTTTGTATATTGTTACAAAATTAAGGGTAACACTTCTTAAAGGTATTGTACCTAGTAATGCTTAAAAAGGAAATGTGAAGTTTTGGCCTTTTGCTACCAACCATCATAAACTGATTAGGATAATTAAGAAATACAAACTAACAGTCATGCAAGCGTGTCATTTTATTAGTTACTATGACAGTCTACCACAGTTATTTTCTAAGCTACTCAGAAATCAAGTTTTTAAGAGACAGCAACATTTGCTTATCTAAACATATGAGATAGACAGGACGTCTTCAAAAACCCCAAGAGATCTGCAGAGTATGGCATTCAAAGATGTTTTCTTAAATTAAGATTTTTTTTGATATCGAGTCATGCCAGCTCCTGACAGCATCCCCTATTCCACTCCAAGTAGAAGATGAGCATCGAAGAATCTCCAGTGTGAGATGGTTGAATTAGTGGCAAGCCTATCTCTTGGCAAAAAAAAAAAAAAACAAAAAACAAAAAACAAAAAAAAAAAACCCTTGCTTCAACTGTAGACAGACTGCTGTCCAAAAAGGACAAAACTTGGAAGCAGGTAAGTCGACAGCCTAGCTCTACTAAGACAGGGTAGGTAAGTCCTTCATAATTCCTGCTCTACAATCAATGTCTGTCAGAGAAACGGGGCCAAACAGCTGAAGATTGATGCTGTAATGTATGGAGAGAAAATGGGAACTGTTGAGGCAGCCACGGGTATGTCCTTTCTTAGTTTTGGAAGCTGCGGGCCCTGCACTTCCTATATAATCAGACATATTTATCCTTCTCAGGTCTCTGAGGTGGTTGAAGAATAGATAGCTAGAGTCTCATAGTTAAATTTTGAGTTGTTTAGGAATCAAGAGGGCGTTCAGGATCTCAGAAGATGTTTTTAAAATTATGACGCAAGTTAGTATGAAAGCTGAGTTAGATAACTTTAAACTCAGGGAGATAGTTAGATAGTAGAATGTTAAAGTCAGGGATCAAATACATATGGACTGGACATTGAGAATGTATGCTAAGCCATATAACTCTCAGAATTGTGGCCTATTTATTTCAGTTGTTTTGTACTGTATTTATTGTTATAAGAGAAAGAACCATTTGTTGGACTGAAAAAAAAAGAATTATGCATTCTGGGGGAAGGGTGAGAGGGTAGGAGGGTGGGGCTGGGAGGGGTGGAGGGAGAGGGCTCTGATGGAGATGTAACTTGAAGTAATAAATAAACATTAAAAAAACACTAATGTCAGCCCTTTGTCAACTCTGCTGTAAATTTATTCTGTTTTTTTTTTTAAAGTGGGACTTTTGTGGGGGTTTTGTTCTTATTGTTTTGTTTTTCATGATTCTGCTGGTGAAATCTTATTTCTCGGGCAAGATTCTTTTCAAATGTTTTCTTTCATGTAAGGGAGGCCCGTCTTGCACTCCTCAAGGCCAAGGGCTTTGGGCCTCCACCCTGGCATTTGCTTACTTGTCTGATTTCTGGCTTGACAGTGAGCTCTTTTACAGGATGGACTGGGTTATATTTCCTTGTGTCCTCAACAGCCAGAATGCATGCTTTAAATATGTCTGTAAACTGGACTGACAATCCCTACACCATACTGAAAGGAGAATGCTTGGAATCTCTCCTGTCCTTGGCATTGGACTCATCTACAGATCTGAACTGAGAGTCTCGCAAGGCTTCAGATAGAAGAGAACAGGGTTTGTCAAGCTACAGGATGAAAAGGACTTTTGTGGCACACATATCTGATAACAGACTGGGCATCTTTCTGGCTTACCAGTCAGAAATAAATGGTACTAACATGCTCCCTGATAGAAACCCGGGGTGGGGAGAGGGGGTGAGGTGAGGGATTAATTCAGATAGCCACCATAATTCCTGTTACAACCAGCAAAGAGGTTTGTTCTACTTCTGCTAAAGCACACTGTGCTCTTGAGTAGAATTAAAAGTACCCCTTCCTAGCAATCTTATCTTTACTCCTGACGTAGACACAGTATCCTCCCACCATCTCTGTTTTTCACTTTCTGCCGATTCATTTAGTAGCCATGGCCAACCACAGCTCGATCATGCTAAACAGAAAAGCAGAGAAACAGATCATTCTTAAGTTTTACGTTGCATGCCATCCTAAATATAGTAAAATCTCCATCCAGCTTTATCCTCACTGTATACACTCCCCTCCTGTTACTTAGTAGTTATCTTGGTTATGCTGATATACCAATGCCTGTATTCAAGAGATGTTCATTTTACTTCAAAATGGTCCTGAGGTAGAATAATGATGTCAGCAATCTGTACATGTCAAGGAGAAGCTGAAAAGGTGCAAGGTTGTATGTGGAGATTGAGTTGTGAAAATGGGGAAAAAAAATGCATGCCAGTTTTGTGTTAAGCTTCAAACTGCAACAGCTATGGGCAAAGTGTGAATCCATGCCCAGATGAGATGGAGAAGGCATTACATTACAAGTTT
>CAJQZJ010004381.1:15584313-15595884 GCA_907164525.1 Lophiomys imhausi | reverse complement strand
TATTCACTAAATCTAACTTATATTAACCTATCAGCCCCTTCAGGTACTTCTAGCCCATTTCTTTATTCTTGTTGAGCATGAGTGTGTTCAAATATTTGGCTTATTTTTTATAAATCAGGCTTTAAAAAATTATTGACTTTTAAGATCCTTTGATACTTGAGATGTATAGTCTTTTGTAACACATAAGTATTGCATATAGGCTTCTCTGTTTCAGGCTTCACAATTCATTTTTAATGGTGAATTTTGGTAGGTAGGCCAAATGATTAAGTTTTATTAAGCCTAACTTGTCAATTTCTTTTCTCACCACTAGTATATTTATGTCCTATTTAAAAATTATTACCTTCCCACACCCATGTGCATATGGACAGTGCTAATAGAACTGTCCTATTTATTTTAACTAACTAAATATGAATAAAGACTACTTTTTTAAAGGAGGATCTGAAGTTGAGAGGGAGATGTATTGGGCAGAAGTCTTATCACGGGGAGTAGTACAGAGATGCAGATCAAGACACATTGGATGCTTATGTGAACTTCTCAAAGAATAAACAGAAATATCATTTAAACATTTATGAACTTCCCAAAGGCTCTAATTTATGGCTGCATTTTCTCTACAAACTCTAGGTTGTCAGTCTTTGTGTTCAGGCCTATACTCAGTACCAGATTAATTTTTGTCAATAGTATGAGGTAAGAGATCTGTAATCATTTTGCTTCTTAGATATCCAGACTTTCTAGAACTGTTTGTTCAGATGCCTTTGACCTATTCTTCAGGATGACTTGGTGCTTTGGTTGAAGATCAGTTAGCCAGACTTTCTAGAACTGTTTGTTCAGATGCCTTTGACCTATTCTTCAGGATGACTTGGTGCTTTGGTTGAAGATCAGTTAGCACATGTGGGTAAGGTCTCTCTAGACCAGCAGTTCTCAACCTGCTAGGGGTCATGACCCCTAGAGACCATTGGAAAACACAGATATTTACTTACAGTCATGAAGTAGCAACAAAAATAATTTTTTGATTGGTGGTCACAGTAACATGAAGAACTGCAGTAAAGGGTTCCCGCACTGGGAAGGTTGAGAACCAGGGATCTAGACTCAGTGTGCCATGAGTTATGTCTAGACAATCCTAGTCCTGCTTGTTGACACAGCTTCTGCAGCTTTGGATGGTTCACTCCCAGTGACTTGCTTACGGTCTTTGTTATTTCAGTAGGAGCATTTTGGCTCATCTAGAGCCTCCTCCAAGTGGCTGTATTTTAGAATTCATTTGCCAATCTTTAAAAAAAAAAAAATCTAGAGGTATCCTTGTTGTGAAAAGCATGGGCGTCTTATTGGCGTTCATTTTCTATCTTGTGAAAACGATGTCTATGCGTTTTTCTAAAACGTCTTTGCTTTCTCCTAGGAGTGCTATATGTTTTCAATGTGGAGATTTTGAGCATCTTCTTTTCATTTATTCCTAAATGTGTGGTAGTATTAAATACTAAAAAGTAGTATTTAAAATATTTTATTTTTTCACCTCTTACTAAGGTGTATACTGACTACATTCTAAAGTTTTGCCTAACTGACTTCTTACTATTACTAATATTTGTGCAGCTCTTACAGAGCTCTGCTCTATTTTGTTTCTTAGGACTCAGTCTTACCTGCTGCCTCATTTTTGAGACTGGCGTGGTGCTTACTATGTATCCCAGGATGGCCTTCAACCTGTGGTGCTCCTGCCTGCAGCTGCCAAATGCTGGGATTAGAGGTGTGCACCACCGTCCTAGACTTTCAATGGTGTTTCCTTTTTCTTTAAAAACATTTTTAGACTTATATATTTTATAATATATAGATGAATGTTTTTTCTGCACATATGTATGTGTACCATGTGTGTGCCTGGTGACCACAGAGATGAGAAGAAGGCATTGGATCCACTGTATCTGGAGTTCAAGTTGGTTGTGAGCCACTGCGTGGGTGCTGGGGATTTAATTGCAGCACTCCGCCAGAGCAATGATTGTTCATGACAGCTGAGCTATCTCTCCAGGACCTCAATGAAGCTTCCGATAAGATGTATTTTTAGAAATTAAGCTTGGTCTCTATATTGAGGTTTTTAAAATATGTTTTTAATTGAATCTCTTACTTTATAAAATTGGTAGATCTTTGACAATATTGTCAATTTTTTAAATTTAAAAAGTGGATGGCTTTCTTTTTTTGTCCCCAGTGATGGAGGAAAAGGATTCAATGTTTTTACATTGAAAGCTGATGACCTGCACTTTGAGAAAATCTTTTCTCCTGTTTTTAACTTGTTGATCATTGAATTTCATCAAGGACCTTCAGCATCTGTTGCCATGACTCTTCTTGTTTCCTTAATATGCAAATCATATTGACTTATTTTTATGTGTTGCATTAATATTACACATCTAGATCTTCCCACAACTTGGACTTTGTTTTTCTCTGATGTGATTTACTAATATTTCATCAATGAGAAAGGGGAGGAGGGTTAAAGGCCCTTTTTGAAGGTTTCAAACCATTTAAACCATTTTGGAGTCTAGTTCTGTTGCCTTAGTTGTTCATTATTTTGCATACATTTCCTAATGTCACATTAAATGTCAGGCATTGTGCACATATAAAATAAGAGAGACAGATGGAGACAAGTACACAAACAAAAAGCGTTATATGTACACAGATCAAAAAAAAAAGACATTTCTCATTTTTTATCAAACTGTCTGTAGAGGGATTTTGGTTCTCTTTAGCCATGTAAATATATTCCAGGTTACAATCGTCAGTACCATGGGGTATTTCAGCTCTTCTGCTACATTCACAGACTCAGGAGGTCCTGAATCTCAATGCTTCAGGAGAGGTTGCTCTCTGTATCCCACCCCTCCTCTAGGGCCCATATCAGCTTCCTGGTGGTTGTTGTAAAGCCAGGCTCATGGAAAGATTCAAGCTGTCATGTTGGGGCCACGAATACCCCGGGCTCCCTCAGAGGCAGTACTGCCTTGTAGTTCATATACAGTTCCTGGTGTGCGACAGTTTCTTTCACCTTCCTCTTCCTTCTACTCCTGAGGGGTCCCATGTCCTTGTAGGGACATCTCTTTGAGCTCCAACCATTTAGAAAGAGCTTGCTCTGAGCTCTTGGTGCACATTCTTCTGTAAGGATGAGTTTCTTCCAGTTTCCACTTGGTCTTCCTTCTTAGCCCTCTCATGAGAGGTCACTGTGTGCTACCTTTTCCGTGTGGACCTTATTTCTGACATTTGGTATAAGGCCTGGATGGTGGGAGAGTCTTCTCAGTTTCTCTGCTCTTCCTGGTTAGGTAACTGGCATCCTTTGCCTATATTGAACATCAGTTTCTAATCCTCAAGGCAAGAACAGAAATTTTCATTCAGCAGGGCTTGTGACAAGGGTATCAGCCAGACTCCAGACATCTTGCTATGCTTTCAAGACTGGCTTTCTAAACTTGGGCATTAACATTTGCAGCTGCTTCTTTCTCTAGCCACTGCTTCAGCTTTCCGTAATTTGTGATGTTCTTTCCCCTATCTTTTCCCTGTGCATATAGATGAGTAGTTTAAGCTTGCTGCTGGTGAAAGCCCCGTGTGCCTGGATTCAGGCTTAACAGGTCCC
Source organism: Lophiomys imhausi (assembly GCA_907164525.1). Classification (NCBI taxonomy): domain Eukaryota; kingdom Metazoa; phylum Chordata; class Mammalia; order Rodentia; family Muridae; genus Lophiomys; species Lophiomys imhausi. Next base: position 15,592,298 of record CAJQZJ010004381.1, on the reverse strand, counting down.
GCAGCTTAGCCATAGAATATATCAGCGTTGTTCCTATACCCTACTTTCTGTGAAGGACAGAAGATAGTAGTTTCTTGTTGGGGATGATTGTTTTCCTCCTAGAGGACAGTTAATAACATCTGGAGGCACTTTTGATCTTCAGAGGTGATTGACATCAACAGTGTAGAGGTTAGAAATAATGATAAAAACCCTACTGCAAAGTCCGGCATCCCTCAACAGGAATTGTCTGGTGGGAAAATATGGAGGGTCTATGACTCTGTTCTAAAGGAATAGGAACAGATGTCTGCATTGAAGACTTAGTTATTGCTTTCCCACCAAAAAATTCTGATACCACTAAGCAAATACAAAAAGGAAAATAAGATCTTGCATATTATTTTCTTGGTCCCAGGAAGGCAGTGAGTTGATCTCATGCATTGCTATGTCACTGCCAATGATTTGTCATAGTAAGATCATAAAGAAATATTTACTGAAATAGAACATGAATGAATGGTGGGCTGTTGACTGTGACTAGAACCTAGTCAAGAACAAAGATAATTGCACCTACATTGAGCTAAATAGGACTGAAATCTGGAAAAACATAGACTCAGTTTTAATGATGTGCTCTGATACTTTGCAAAATGGCCCCCTTGTTGATGGCTTTATGCCACAGGAGAGGTTGGCAATAGTACCACTTGTTAATAAAACATCACAGTTGGGGAGCAGAAGAGATTGCTCAGTGGTTTAGAAGAACTTGCTTCTCTTCCTGAGGACCAGTTTTGGCTCCCAGCTCCCATACTGGGTGGCTCACAACCTCCTAAATCTAGTTGCAGGAGGTCTGATGCTCTTTTATGGCCTCTCTGGGCACCTGCATACAGATGATTCACCTATATACACTTAAACAGACAAACAATCACTTAAATATAAATACATAAAATTAAGATAGTTAATTTAAAAAAATCATGGTTGGTACTGGTGAATGTTAGGAACATTATGCTGTTTTGTGCAAAGGGATTATACGAGGTCCTAGTTTCTAATCTTGGGAAAGTGATGTCATTCAAAGGTCAACATGCAAAGTTACAAGGAAATATTTTTGGTCAGTTCAAGGAGAGCTTGCAACCAAGGAGGGCTTGCATTTGGGGTGGGTATTCTGAAGCTCATTTCAAAAGTTCAGATATGCATGTGTGTGAAACTAGATAGCAGTGCCTTTCTCTTCCACCTGAAGTGCCCCTAATCATGACTTAATTCGGATTTCTTTCATTATGTATTGTTGGAGTCCATAATGCCACCTGCTAGCTGACAGATCTCTTCAAAGCCATTCCCTGGGTATTCTCAAACTTGTCAAAGGTACATTGGAAATTTGTGTCCCAGGAGTTAATATAGTTATCTTTTGTTTTGTGAAGTTAATACATGTATCTCCTCACTTCTTGCGAGTCACTTTTAAAAACCGTCCATTCATTTCTACAATAGTTACAAAGGTCCTTATTAGAAGGAACCACATGGGACTCAAGAAGTACACTTCACCTTGCTCAAAAACTTTGTCTTTGAAGAAACTTTCTCAGGACACGGTAAGCAGAAGTTTGTGTGTCTCCTGTCCATAAATGTCGGTGAATGTTCATTATCATGGATATCTTCAAAAAGTATCACTTCAAATACAAATACTGTTTTAAAGTTGGTAGGAAAAAGAGAGTCAAGTCTTCCCTATGCTTGATTGGCAAATATCATTCATTCACTGAATTCAGAATTTTCACTTTAACAACTAAGCTAGGCAGTTTCTGGACTCAGCTCTGGTGTAGGATGCAAGGCTAACAAACACTTCACGCAGAAGAAGCTGGAGTGGTCAGGATGAAATGGACTTGTGGTTTTTATTTTCATTCTAGTCATCTGACAAAGGGTTCAAGTGAACAATTTATTGATGTGCTTGAATTCTGAGGATTTTTTTCACTGAATCTTCCCCATATATGTATGTTTAAATTAAAAAATTTAAATAAATAACTTCCATGAATATACATGAACATTCAGACACATGTAGTTCCAGCAATTTTTTTTTCTCACAAAGCTTTCAGGCTAGCAGACAATAATAATGGTACAAATGGATCCAAAAATCTATTTTTCAACTTAAAAAACTTACAAGATTGTTTTTAATAACTTTAAAATATTTGTAGATTATTTTAATTAATAAAATTATTAATTCTTTGAGAATTTCATACATTCAAACAATTAAATTTGATCATATTCATCTTTTACTCCTCCCTCTAGCCCCTCCCAGCACCTACCCTCAACCTTACTACCCTCCTCCAACTTCAGGTCTTCTATTTTGTTTTTTAAATCGCCCATTGATTTCAGTTTATACTGCCCAAATAGTAATGATTATGAGGCATCCACTGAAGCTTACTTAGCCAATCTTCCATGGATCACACCCTTAGAGAAAGCTGAGTCTGCCTTACAATCATTCAGCTGCTAGTAGCTCCTCAGCTGGGGATAAGGGGCCATAAGCCAGGTCCTGTGCTGGGATGGTGACTGGCTTGAACTTGTACATGTCTGATGCAGGGAACCACAGCTTCTGTTGGCGAGTGCATGTGCGCAGTGGTCCTGTCAGATCCAGAAGACGCTATTTCAATCTGGTCCTTTTTGACCCCTGGCTGGCAGAGATTTTTCAACTCCCTCTTTTGAAATGGCCCTTGATCCTGGGGTGCAGAGGGGACTGGATGATGTAGTATGATATAGGTGTCTCCTTTATGGCTGAGCAACTCTCAGACACGTTTCTCTGTGCTCGTCTTTCCTCTATTTCTTCATTTGTTGCCAACACACCCCAGTCTATGGAGACTTAATGTTATTATTCAGTACCACCATAGTTGTAAAAGCTTTGGAGAACGGGTAAGCACAGGGAGAGGTGTTTCCATCCAATATAGGTTGGACTTAGACTCCACCCAGCTCTATCTGCTATGAGTGAGGTTCCCTGGGTGACTGTGTAAGTTAAAAAAGGAAACCCAATCTCTAGTGAAGTCAGACTGTCAGAAGGAAGGATCACAGTGGAGAGTGACTCTGTTCAGTGGAACTCAAGGACTAGGCATGGCCCCACTATGACTCATGGGTATGGCATTGCTTAAACTCACCAGGGAGGCATAGGGCTGTATCTCCACGATACAGGATCTTTATTCAACAGAAAGCACCATCCTCCAGGTGGTGTGTGTGTGTGTGTGTGTGTGTGTGTGTGTGTGTGTGTGTGTGTGTGTGTGTGTGTGTGATTCTAAAGATAGGAAGTACAATCTCTGTGTCAAAAAGCCAGATCTTTGTACATCATGGTCTACCTACTATCATGGACCATGGGCCACTAACTTCCCTTTTATTTTTCTTTATTCATAGCATCTAGATTTAGGAATGCTGACCTCTTTAAAAGAAAATGAAACACAAACTAGTTTGTTTGTGTTTTCTATTAAAAATTATATTATCTCCAAAATGATATTCTTTGCTCTTTAGCTAAACAAACCATGGGTGTTTCTCTTTTGAGCAATTACTATGCAAAATGTCAGGAGCATAAGGTTAGCAGATATGAGCTGAGAGCCCCAGATGATTAGTTGGGACTTCACCTCTCTCTTTTTCTTGTCTGCCAAGGACACAGTGAGGACAAACAGAGAGTGGGAGCCCTCCCCCACAAGCTAGAAAGTAACCTCATCACATCACCGCTCTGGAAGTGGCTCTAACTTCTGCCTTTTCTTTTTGTATTCCTCCTGGGGGTAAGAGATCTCAACAGAGTTTATCTATCACTTTCTGGGTGGTAGGAGTCCTGCCAGCTCACAGTAGGAGACTCAGAGGCACGGTGGGACCTTGTCAACATCCTGAGGGTGCTCAAGCAAGAGCTTTCTCATGAAGTCTTTGTTTCAGTTTCCAAGCATCTCATTAGTATTTTTCTGGAGGAATTACAAATATTTATCTTTTAAGTGGCTGAAAGAAAGGAAGGAAGGAAGGAAGGAAGGAAGGAAGGAAGGAAGGAAGGAAGAAAGAAAGAAAGAAAGAAAGAAAGAAAGAAAGAAAGAAAGAAGGAATGGGGTGACAATAAGACAATTTGAAATGTATTGTAGCTACTGAGACCTAGGAGGGAATATTAAAAACTTCCTACAGGAAATGTTACTAGGCACCAGGATGTTAAGACAAAAGTACAGGATAGGATTTCATTCCCTGTCTATCCCAAATTACATTAAGAAGTATCTTACTTCTGTACAGTTAGCAAGATGAAGTCACCCTGGAAGAAACACTCCTAGGCTGATTGTTAAGTCGCTAACACAAGATAGACAGCAAGATAGTTCTGGAGAATGGAAAGAGAAGTTTGACCCAGTCTTAGCCCTCATGGAGCTTATAGCCTACCTGACCTAGCAATTAGGAATGGCCTCCTAAGAGTCTTTGTTTTAATTTTATTTTTTATATAGACACCTACATTAGCAAAGTAGATTCTAATGCTTGGCATTACACATAGATAAGGCCAGGTGCCAGAGACTAGGTAGGCATTGTCAGGCACTTTTATAGAACCCTGTGTCACTGTTGCCTGGTGTTTGCCCCATCTCCAGCCCTAGAACACAAAGAGACAAGCTGGAGAGATGGTGGGAGTATATTATGTGGAAACAATGCAAAGCAGTTACCTCCCTATGATGCACCATAACCAGACCCTAGGCTGGTGGGAACTACTGAACAGAGTCATGCATTCATTTTCTTCTCGCTGTGATCAGACAGTTCTAAGGAAAGCACCTCTTCTGGAGTGGTACGAGGGGGAGTATGTCCCAGGTGCTGAGAAAAGTACAAAGAGACTGAGTCTCATCCCAGAGAAGTTTGCAGGGTCCTGCGGAGCTCTGTTACTTCTTCTCTGAGAATGTTGCGCAGACACACACAGCAAGCCGAGTGTGTCAAACGTGTGTCTTTTAGTATTGTCTCAGCAAGGATCTACTGAGATTTAAACTTAGATATTCTGCTCTGGCACCAGAGCTCCTAGTTTGCCTGTGATGCAAAGCTAAAAGAAAGAAACAAACAAACATCAGCCAAGTAACCAAACGAAAACTCAGTCTCAAATCCATGTGGTGTACTTCATTACAAGATACATCGATAAAGATTTCTGTCCATTTTGTCTAATCTATCAACGGCTGTTAGGTGACAGAGTCTAGACTAAGGTTGAAAGTATTGGATTAGGAAGATTGTCTTTTGAGAAAATGTAACTACATTGGAGGGCAGCACCATCACAGGAAGGAACCACTAAAAGAAAAAATGAAATGTTGGTGTAGAAAAATTCAGTGAGTAGAACTGTGTATCTGTGTGTGTGTGTGTGTGTGAGAGAGAGAGAGAGAGTGTGTGTGTGTGAGTGTGTGTGTGTGTGTGTGTGTATGCACAACAAGGCCAGAGATAAACATCAGGTGTCTTCCTTTATTATTCTCTACCTTAGTTTTTTGAGACAGTCTCTCCCTGGACCTGGAGCATATGGATTCAGCTAGATTAGTTGGCCAACAAAGCCCCAGGACACTCCTGTCTCTGTGTCCCAGGTTGTGAGATTACAGTTATATGCCTGAATTTTCATATATGTATTGGGGATCTGAACTCATATCCTCATGTGTACTCAGCCAGCACTTTACTAATTCCCTGTACTTTTTTTTATTATTATCACTATATTTGTTTTTCAATTGTCATATAATAATTGTACACACTGATAGCTTATAGTGTGATAGCTTCCTTTCCCCTTCAGACAGCATCTCATGTGGCCCAAGCCTTGAACTCTCAATCCTCCGGCCTCCACCTCCGTAGTTCTGAGATTATGGATGTGCCACCATGCCTAGTTTGTTGTGATATTTCAGTGAATGAGTTATTTACTTTTCTGTTGTGATAACATATCATGCCCCAAACCATCTTATAGAAGAAAGTTTATTCTGGCTTATGTTTTCAAAAGAGATTCCACAGTGCCTGGGAAGGCACAGCATAGTAGCAAGAACAGGAAGTTGGCTGATCTGTACCCATCCACACACAGGAAGAAAAGGGAGGGGAGGAAGAAGGCACAAGATCAATTCACATTCCAACTCATTTCTTTATATTTGAGATCCTACAAATTCCTTTCCTAGTTTTTCACAAATAAGTAATAGTTTACAACAGAGTGCTTTTTTTTTGCTGGTCTTATTTACCACTTAATATCAACTGGGCATTTAGCATGTAATAGATGAAGATTTTTATATGTGGTTAGAATTATCAGCACATATTAATTCTATTTAACAGTGGGACTCTTGTGCTAGCCAGGATACACAGAGAATATGTCCATTTGTGTCTGTTCTACCTCCTTGCTACTGCCCCCCCCCACTTCCTGCTCTTTCTCTCCTCCATACACTTCTCAATCCCTGGTAATCTTTCTTCTAATTTCACATTATCTTTATTTATTCTTATTATTTATTATTTATTTATTACCAACTACAGAATTATTTGTGACAAATCTTTTGTTTGGATGAACTGTTGGAAGTGTGAAGAAAAAGGAAAACACACTCTTAAGGAACAAAGGGTAGTTTCTACATTGTCCCAAAGGTGAGAGTAGATCTGTCAATAGAAGACTATTTTATTTTCCAAATACTAGGAGGCATTTGATTGTGTTTGGGGTTGTAAGAGTTATGATAAAGAGAAACATCTTTTCATAGTAGAAAAAAGAGCAGTCTGAAATTTGGGGAGTGGGAATGTAAGAAGAAAAGGACCATGTACCAAACAGGTGCTGAGGAGAGAGAAAAGAGCCAAATGATGCTGTCAGTGTGTTTGTGATAGTGTCCTACATAGAAGTGTGGAGTGAGGCACTTCATGGTTGATGTGGCTTTTGTATGTGGTTTGGGGTAATGGGAGGGTCCATATGGGTAAGGATAGGGGGGTGGTGAGCAAAGCTGTCAACATGGCCAATGATATCACCCTCTACTGGGCTGTGGAGGAAGTGGGAGTCTGCCTGTTCTCCACTCTTTCTCCTTGGCTCTCTGATCAGCTCCTCACTAAGTAGTTTAAATGATACTTTTTGGGTCTCCTAAGCTAAGCTGGGCTTGGTGGTGCTGATAACATGCTTGCTCTTCTTTCTGAAGAAGTAAGAAGACGACAAGTTCAAGGCCAGCCTAGGTAACTTATATAAGGAGAAGAGCCTATTTCACAATAAAAAGAAGGCTGGAGATGTAGTACACAGATAGAGCATTTTGGAGCATAAATGAGGTCCTAGGTTGAAGGATTAATTTAAATATGCTTAAAACTGTTCCACTGCACTCACTTTGATTAAAACTAAATCCCTCTCTCTAACCATGGATGAGTCCTGGGGTGATGGGTCCTTGGCTTCTCTGAGGTCTGCTATTTCCCTTCCTCATGAACTGTTCTCTTTGTTGTCTGGACAGCACCAGCTCTTGGTCATGGCAGATATCTGGACTTACTACTTGTTTGGCTGCAATCATTGTCCTTTGGGTTCCCACCATGTTCACCTTTCCTTTCTTTCAAGTCTGTGTCAAATGGCATAGTTTAGGGATAGTAGCTTGTTTGCCCCCTTCTGAAGAAGCATCCCTCTCTGTTCCTCCACTGCTCAGTTCTGGCTCCCATCCAGAGTTTGCACATTCACTCATTTTCTGCTTGCCCCTATGAGAATGTAAATACAGGATACATACAATCGTGTATGGAGGGATCATAGATTAAGAAACCAAATTTAGAATACAGACAAAAACCTCACCAGACACCAAGCCTCCTTTTGTAGGTCCCTATCAACAATGATAAGGAGTTGTTTGCAAACAATATCATTCATTTTTCTTTTATCTTTGGCATAAAAAGTATGAATACCTGATCAGTAGCATGTTTTATCAAATGAACCTTTCAGAAGGAGGCACAGAGGAAGGCATTGGATCAGCCTCCTCCTCTCAGAAACTTAATTGGGTGGCCGTACTGCAGGATTCCAAGTCATTGGAGTCTGGGGAAGACAACCTGGGCAAATGTGTGTGTGTGTGTGTGTGTGTGTGTGTGTGTGTGTGTGTGTGTGT
>CAJQZJ010004381.1:15435461-15557266 GCA_907164525.1 Lophiomys imhausi | reverse complement strand
AAATGCACCATGGACTTGCCCAAGTCCAATCTAATGGGGGCATTTTCTCAATTTAAAGTTCCTCTTCCATAATGACTCTAGCTTATATCAAGCTGACAAATAACTAACCAACACACCCACTGAGACAAATTAGAATTTGAAAACTGAAAGCAACAGACTCACCTACTCCATGGTATAAAAAGTCCAAAGGTATAGCTACATATGGTTATAAAGTGAGAGAAAAGGATCTATCACCAACTTTGCGGCCTGGGCTGCTCTGCTAATCAACAGGTAAGGGATATAATATGGGCAAATTAGTTCAAATTTCTTTTCTTCCTTCTGTGACAGGGTTTCACTGAGCCCAAACTGGCCTTGAACTTGATATGTAGGTGAAGGCGACCTTGAATACAGGGTCCTTTCTGTTTTCACCTACCAACTGCTAGGATTATAGGTATGTACCACTATGTCCAACTTTAGTTCTGAAAGAAAAAATTCAACCAATCTAAATGATCATAATATAAAAACAGTGGTGCTTCAGTGTGCATTACAGTTTTCTGGAAATTTATGGCTAGCAATGAATAAAGTATTTCAGTACTTGCAAATTCCACTGAGTAAGGTCATATCTGAAATGTCATTTTTGGCTAATCACACCATTGTGATTCTGGACCTTTCTACTCTTCAAATGCCAACCTATCTCTGTCTAATATAGTGTTTGGGGGAGGAGGGACTTCCCTGCCCTATTTTATACCAAGAGTGAGGAGGCCCAGTGAGTTTGAGACTGAAAGCTCTCTCTGCACATTTAGAAGTTAAGCCCTGTCCCTCAGGAGCATACTGGGAATGGCTGTGTCTCTGCATTCACTACCCAGCAGTGATTCTTAAATTAAGAGACTGTCCCAAATGATCATCCATACATTAGCATCATAGGATGGCTGATTCCATAAAAAGTCTTCATGGAAATGTATGGTTGGTCTCACCTTTGCAAATCTGGACTCTTGGTGTATGGAATGGAGCTGGGGAGACAGCAGTGCTAGGCAGCAGCATGCCTCTGGCTATCCTGGCGTGTCCTCAGCTCAGGAGCCTGTGGAATTGGGTGGATACTTTCTTTCCTTATTGCATTTAACTTAGCTTGCTATCCTTTCCTCTGACTGGTGTTTTCATGGCCTCCTTGTTGCCTAAGGGAGCCAGGCATCTACCTTTTGATTATGGTAACTAATTATTAACTTCAAAGGGTTGATGATTGCTTCATGGTAATAGCACTGCAGGGGGCTTTGAGATGCATCAGTTTGATATGCCTTTCGGATACTATCCTTCCAGGGTTCCCAGCAGCTCAAGACTTTCGGGTGGCCCCCCACTGAGACTGACTGATTACCTGAGGAGGAAACTAAACATCTTGTAGTGGAGGGCAGCAAGGGCACCCAGTCCTGTCTGGTTTCCTGATCTAACACCAGGAACCTCAAGCTGCCAAAAATCTTTGGGCCACGGGGTTCATATTTCGTACAGAGCTGTCCTGTTTAGTTAAAATAGGCAGCCTGTTCAAGATATTTTGGACCACTTCACTGGGCCACCTGAGAGCACTTTGCAACCTGTTGTGCAACCAGCTTGTGAAAAATTTAGAAGAACATTATAGAAAGATCTCCAACATTACTCAGCTGAGACTGTATTGAGTGTCTACGAAGACCCTGGGAGGGTAAGAGGACATAAGATAAAAGGTAGAGAGAGGTCCCAGAGATGGTTCAGCTGGTAAGAGGGCTTCTTCACCAGTGGTGTGGATCTCAATACCCATGGAGCATGCTGGGTATCCTACAAGTTCCTGTAACCTAGCTCTGCTTAGAGAGGAGAGAAGAGGACTGCTGGAGTTTGCTGCCTTCAGACAGAGCTGAGTCATGAGCCCCTGCCTGATGTGGGGAAAAGCTGTCCCAGAATAGACAGAGTAATGGAGACCACCCCAGCTCTCTTCTGGTCTCTACACATGTGCCCAGGCACTCAAACTCACCCTTAGGTACATGCATTCACATTGACACAATATATTCAGACAGACAGACACACACACATACAAATAAAATAGATTCTCTTCTAATATTTTTATTACTTCTTTGAGAATCTCATACATGCATGCAATGCAATTTGAACATATTCACCAACCAGTCCTCCCTCAAACTCCTTCAGATACACCCCAAACTTACCACCTTTGTGTTCTTCCTTGCTTTTTTTGTTTTGGTTTTAAATAACCCACTGGATCCAGTTTGTAAGGCCCATATACTCATATGTGTGGGGCCACCACTGAAGCTTGGTTAACTGGCCAGGAAAGAAAACTGAGTCTCCTTCTCCCAGAACTCATCTACTATAAAGAGCTCATCAGCTAGGGGGCTGGAGCTCATAGCTCTCCCTGTTCTTTGACTGGCTTGATATTGTGCAGGTCTTGTGCAGGCAACCACACCTGTTGTGAGTTCATGACTACATTGGCCCTGCCATGTCCTTAAGATACTGTATTGCTCTTCTCCTTATCCATCTCTGTCTCTCACATTCTCAGCAACTCACCTTCTTTAATGGCCCCTGAGCATTGCAGGGAGGATGTGTGATTTAGATGTCTCGCTGGGGGCTAAGCACTGTATATTAGGATCACAATTGTAGCCATGGGTATATCTTGCCACACAGTTCATTATTGCAGCTCACGTTTTTTTGTAGCTGGTAAGAATTTTGATGACTTACTAGAACCAAATCTTAAGTTTTATAGTCTTTAAAAAGAAGTCATGGTGGGGGAGAGGTATAGGAATGAAAGAGCTGCTCTCCTGCACAGGGCACAGTGCTTTAGAGGCACCTGTTGTGGTTCAAAGAACTGTTTCATTCCTGACTGCTGCCACCAGGTTTTATGGTCAAACATGTCTAGGGGGTGTTTTCTAGGATGTTCTTGGGTGTACATGTCACTCTGGGCTTCAAAAAAATACTACTATCTACTAATTTTCCTTTTAAAAATGTCTAAATGTTCTGTGTTTATGGAAACAGAAGCTTTCAGACTGACAAGTTATACTGTGAAGTTGACTCACCTTTTGGTGGTCTACATCCCATATTTTATCCATCAGTTTGCCATTTTGTCCCCCTCTCTGTCCCCACTCTCCAGTGTCCCATCAACTCCAATTCAAAGCAAATCCTAAATTCATAGGCAGAGAGCCTAAAGCAACTTTTACTGTGCTAAGAACGTCAATGTGTGGCCTCTTCCAGTGAATGCAGACATAGCTATTATCCTTATTAAGGGAAAGACATTTTAAGTGGAAGTGGGGGGTGGTGGAAGAAACATTTATTGAGCACCTATGATCTATGTTGTGCGCATGGTCCATTGCAGTCTTCTAAGCAACTCTACAGGAACATGATTTCATTCATTTCACCATAGGATACTAGGGTGACCCACCTCTCTTCAACCTGACTAGCTCCTGGACTTCATGGTAAGGCTTCTGGTTCATCAGGACTCAAGACCATTTGGCAGTATTTCAGGGCTACTACCAGGAAAGAGGAAGCAGTGCAGGTGACAGTTAAGAACTGAGCACTTTGCCCCAGCTCTGGGCAGAGTTGTGCTGTTTGTACACATTCTCAACCTAGCCCTGAACTGTCAAACTCCAAACTGCTGTAAATTCAGTGTTAAATTTCTGAATGATGACATGATGTTACAAGTAGAAAATTTCACAGTGTGATATTTCATTCACAAAATTATTAAAGATAGTTGTTTGAAATGAACTTAAGGGGATGTGTGTAAAGCATACACAGAAACAGGAGTTCTTTTTTTAATACTTTTTTTTTATTAATTCAAGTTACATTTCAATCACAGCCCTCTCCCTCCTGCCCTCTACCCCTTCTCCCACCTATCCTACTCCTCCAGTATGGGGGACCCAAAAGAAGAGTTCTTGTTTATACATTTATCACAACCCTAAGATGGCTTATCATACATATACAAATATTCCAAATGCTGAAATAAATGCTTCTGGTCACAAGAATTTTGGATAAAGGATAATCAATCTATGTTGGATGTCAGATCATCCTTGGCTATACGATGAGCTCGAGGTCAGCCTGATTTATATGAAATCCTGTCTCAAAAACCAAAGAGAGGGCTGGAGAGGTGGCTCAGAGGTTAAGAGCACTGGCTGTTCTTCCCAAGGTCCTGAGTTCAATTCCCAGCAACCACATGGTGGCTCACAGCCATCTACATTGAGATCTGCCCGGGCATATATGTAGAGCAAATACTGTATACATAATAAATAAATAAAAAATGTTTAAAACAAAAACCAAAGAGAAGAAACACTTCAGTACAAGCAGAAGTTGCCCCTTCATTCAGTCATTAGAGATAGGACTATTTCAAACATCCAGGCAATGTGAGAACAAGTAGAGGGACAATGGTCGCTTAAGTAGATCCCTTGTTTTCCCAGCTCTTCTACAGGTAACCAGTGCCCCTGAGACTTTCCATTTGGAAGGACTGCTCTTTGTACCCATGTGCGTGCACCTCAAGTGCTCCCCTCTTGGAATGCTATTTCCCAGCACCCTTGCCACCCCCACCCCAGACTGAGTTATCTGTCCCCACCTGTGTGGTCTCCTTGGGCACCCCTCCATCACAGTGTGCCATCACGTTGCCCTAGTTGTTGATTTATATGTCCCTCCCACTCTCGGTTCTGTGTCTTTTCATCTTTACACCCTCAAAGCATAACACAGTGTCTAGCTCATACCGGAGGTATCATAAATATTTGCTACATGAGTCAATGCAAGAATGTGTGTCTGTGTAAAAGGCTGGCTTTGGATCTAGGACAGGCTTGGGAGCTGGAACCATAGTGCATTCAGTAGCAAGAAGTGGGATTGGAACGCATAAACTTATGCATGCATCGAGGTCAGGGAGCTTCCCTGAATTCCCACATCAGTTTTGAGTATGACCAACTGAAGAGTCAAACCCTAATTAGCCAAACCCTCATAAAGTCTAATCCAGAACCTTCTTCCTTATGGGTAAACATGCTCAGTGTTATTCTCTCTGACGTGCTTGCACAACACTGACTGTAAAGTGGGTTTGGTCATTTCTTTTTCATTTTTATGGCTGTTTCATTTTCAGTTGTAAAAGTAGCTCTAGCAAGCTTTTCCATGCTGTACACAAAGCCCCAAAGAACAATAAGCCTACCCTGAGCATGGGAGGAGGACTCTATACCTCTGAGTGCAGAGGGTTTCTGGCAGACAAATCCCATGAAAATGCATAGAATGCCAAGAATATGAAAGCAAGAATGCTCTTCTGTTGTAGTTTCAAGCTTAGGGGATGCATTCCTGCCTGTCTTAGCTTAAATACTATGCCTGCAGAGGAGATAACAAAGGCAGGTGCCCTGGAACAAAGAGTGAACAGTGTCTGTGTTTGCTCTGGCATGAAGGGACACATGCAAGCCTTTTGTTGTTTCTCAATGATCCCTTGTCAGAGACTGCAAGATCCAGACCTTGCGCATCTTCCATACCCTAGCCACCCAGTGGCTATCCCTTCCTATTTTATCCTTTCCTTTTTCTACATCATCTCTTTTCTTTAATAATGTTTGAACAGTTCCCAGGAGCCTGTTCTGTTGCTACCACATATTTCTTATAAAGAATATTGAGATTATCTACTTTGAAAATAAACCTAAGGTTGATTTCCAGCCTGTTCTTTGCATGCTGTGGAAACATTGCTTGGGTCACCTGAGACCACAAGCACAATGCTTGTATGGGTTAGATTTCTTGCTTCGCTTAATTGATTATGGAGTAATAAGAAGAAAAAAGTCTAAATGTTGAAAACAGAAGCAGCTATTGCAGATCTGTATTAGTTTCTTTTCTTGTTGTAATCATTAAATACCCAACAAGAAGCAGCTGATGGAACAACAGGTTTATTTGGGTTCACAGTTTGAGGGTACTATTCGTTATGGCCAATAATGCTACTATTCACATAGTGATAGATATGGCTCTTGACTGTCTCAAGAGGAGCATGCAAGGTTGCTTGCTTACACCTGGCTGCACCCAGAAGCAGAGAGTGGCTAGAATCAGGTCCAGCTATAAAGCTCCTCTCCCACTAACAGACTTCCTCCAGACAGGCTCCAACTTAAACATTTACATAACTGCTCCAAACAGCACCAAGCAGAAGGACATTAGCTGGTCCCTCTGATATCAATGGGAATGCCCCGGTCATTATTGTCCTCATCTCATGTGATGATCATCAACGTTGATGCCTTAATCTTATGCACCCATCATCTATGGGGATGCTCTAAACTCATACACAGGACATTTGCAGTAGCAGTTCTCAATGTGTGGATAGTATCCCCTTTGGGATCTACCGAGTCTTTCACAGGGGTCCCCTAAGACCATCAGAAAACACAGATACTTACATTACAGTTCCTAATGGTAGCAAAAGTACAGTTATAAAGTAGCAACAAAAATAATTTTACGGTTGAGGGTCACTACAACCTGACTGTTTAGTGTATTTAGGAACTGTATTAAAGGGTCATAACATTAGAAAAGTTGAGAAACACTGATCTCCAGGGATGTCCTAATCTAATGTCCTGATTATCTACAAAGATACTCTAATCTCATGCCTCTGTCACCTGGATTTGGCAGCAGGTACATGGTCAAGATGGAACAAATCTCAAGATGAATAGGGATTTTAGAAGTGCTGCCTTGCCCAAAGACACCAAGGTTAATTTATTGGGGACTGAAACCTTAAAAACAATAAATCCAAATAACCCCCTTTTATTTATTATAGCTATTATTATATCCTGTATATGGCCACACTAACAGGAAGCTCATAAACACAGGTACCAAGCCCTACTTTGCTTCTTTCTCAGAATCTCTCATGGCCACTTTCCACTTCAATGCCATGACCTGTAATTTAAGAGCCTCATTGGATTTCTTGTGCTCTGGATTCTATTTTCTGGCCAGTTTCCATAATATTGTAAATGGATTTGCTTAACTAACTAGCATCCAAGATTGATTTGCATAAGGTAAAATATGCCTAGAATTGTTGCTTCCCCAAGTTTCAGTGTTGCATATTTTGAGCGTAAATGTAAAATTCCTACTGTGAACTTGGCTTAGCCTACAATGTAATCAATGCAGCTGTTTAATTTTCCACATAGAAGTATGTGCCTGGCTTTGATATAATCATCGCAAAGCTATAACTATTTACAACCATGCACTCCATTTATGATGGGTACCAAAAAATAAACAAGATGTTATGCCCAAATTAAAAGCATAGCACTCAGATAGTAGGGACAATGAGAGAGTCTCCTATCAACATCTGTAGAATGGTTGCAAATGTAGCATATTGGGAATCCCCTTACTCTGTGGTTCTGGAACCTTTCACAGGTACCAAAACCCGTGGATGCCAAAGGCCATTTTATAATATTGTGTGTGTTTGCACATAGCCTACACTCATCATACTATATATTTAAACTCATCTCTAGGTTACTAATAATACCTAACACAGTGGACTGCTGCTGTATGTGATTGGTTAAGGTTAATAACAAAGAGTCTATGTGTTTCGTACATACACATACAGCTGTTGTAGGTCTGTATTAGTTATTAGCTTCTTGTTGATGTGACCAGACATTTGAAAAAAGAACAATGTAAGGGAGCAAAGGTTTATTCTGACTCATGGTTTGAGGGCGCAGTCTACCATGATGGGGAAGATAGGGCCACAAGAGAGGATCTTGGCTGTTGGCTGTGTCAGAGGGGGCACAAGACATGCCATCTACCAGACCAGGAAGCAAACAGAGCAAGAAGTACGGTCAGGCCACAAACCTCAAGGCTTGCCAACAATGACCCAGCCCTTCTAGCCAGGCTTTATTCATAAAGATTGTATAATCTCCCCAAACAGTGCTACCACCTGGGGACCAGGTGTTAACACATGGGCCAATGGTGGATATTTCATATTCAAACACCCATTTTTGTCATTGGCTGAGTCTGCAGACAAGGAGCACTCTGGTGCAGAGAGCTGATTATATTGTATTTTATTTAAATATGGCATGGGGCCATCTGACCTCTCATTACTGCAGAGAGCTTCACCTTGTGCTCCATTTCCAGCTCGGGGTTTGTTTGTTTGTTTGTTTGTTTTTTTCTCCCTCCCCTCTGGATGATGGCTGATAGTATACTTTGGTGGCATAAATTACCTGAACAATTCCCTGGAGATATTCATTGTGTAGAGAGCCCCACTGGTTCTGTGTTCCCCTCTTTGCTGCTGGGAGAACACTATGTTCCCTCAGGAGCCTGGCAAGACCTCATTAAGCCGTAGTATTTTCACACGGTCCACTGCTTAGCGATCTGAGAAGAAGGGATTACCCTCCCACGTCCTCTACCTAAGGGTGTATCAGACCTTGTGATTGCCCCTTCTGATCTGCTTTGCCTCTAGTAATGCTCAGTATTTGATAATTCAGGGAAGCAAGACCACCAGTGGTGTACCTGGACACCCCACCTTGAAGAATGTGGTCTGGTTGCTCTGAGTCTACTGAGGTATCCGCAAATGAGATATAAACAGAATTATTAATCAGCTGGCACTTTCTAGCCATCATCTACTGTCTAACTTCTGGTGTTATTGTAGTCTGATGTGCTGTTGTGGGAGTTTCTAGGGCATCACTTTTTATCATTATTGTTATTATTGGCTCCACACCAGGCATGGTCAAATGTTTACAGACAAGGCCTTAGTCAAACTTTAAAACTAAAAAGGCTCCTTTCACATGGCCAGAAAGCAGTGGCCCCACAGGTTTTCCCAGATGCGTCTTAACTGTCTTCTTTGTGTATCTCCTGGAGGGCATGTGTGCAAATACATTAAACATGTCTAGAAAGATAACCAATGAGAAGATAGTCATAGAATCAAACTCAGCCTTTCTGCTTCTAACTATCTCAGGAAGGAAATACAATGACATTATCTACCCTTTCCTCCTTCATGTTCCAGCCACTCCACATGCACCAGTACCAGGCATTCATATTATGCATTAACCTGTGCACACCAAAAAGAAAAGTAAGTTTGCACCCTCAGTCTCAGGCAGGCAAGATGGCTTCGTGGGCGAGCATGCTTGCTTCCAAGCCTAACTATAGGAGTTTGACCTCTGGGCCCCACATAGTGGAAAGAAATACTTAACTAGAGCACACACAATGCACGTGCACGCGCACACACACACACACACACACACACACACACACACACACACGTACACCACACATACATACACTCACACACAAATAAATAAACAAATGTAAAAAAACCAAACAACCCTTCTGCTTCTACTAAAGTTGTCACCTGCCCTCAGTTTCCCATTTCTGTGACTAATATCAGCATCCTTGGCATGGTTAAGCTTTTAGCCCTCGTTGTCTTGTTTTGCTTATTATGGTCATCGCTACCAGACACCTGAGGTCAGGTTCACATCTGGATTGAGGACTCTAGTCAATTCACCTGCACCCAGCGTTTTCCTCTGCCTGCCTCACAGCTACCAGCACAAGCTTTTGTGAATGCTTGTGGAAGCATGACAAAATGTTAATTTATTCCTTAAAATTACCACTGATTGCCTTTGTGTTCCATTCTTCCTTTCTTCTCTTAGCTTTCCCCTATATAGCCTCCCAATTGGATCGTGCTTGTATCTCACAAATGCCACTAAGTGTCTGTCCTAAGTTTTGACTGAGTTTTTCCACTAATTTCCTGTATCTCCCGAAGACTTGAATTGATTATGCAGGAAATGACCCTTGAGCCAGCCTTTTACTCCCATTATCTCTGATTTTGTTTTTCTTGTTCCTATGCCAACATCTGGTAGACTTGTAGACTTAGTTTCTTGTGACACCAAGAATACACTTATTACCCTTGTGGAAAGTTAAGTACATGCTCACCAAATGAGCAAGGAAACACTTGTGGGAGGTTCACAGCTGGGAACCAAAAGAAATGCTTCATGACCTAACAACAGTAGACACGAGAGAATCCCATTGAGTCATTTGGGAAAAGTCACTGACAAGATGCTGTTGACCCCCACTGTCCCTCTGGCTCTCTCGAGACTGGAGATACGGTATACCCACATCTAGATAGTAGCCACACACCTGTGTACATATGAAAAACTCATCAAGTTACATCATTCAATACCTGAACAAATAATGCTACTTTTAATTTTTTTGTTTCGATGTCTTCATTGTATTTTATGTGTATGACTGTTTTGCTCTCATGTCTATGAATGTATCATATAGAAGCTTGGTGCTCAAGAATGTCAGGAAAGAGATTCAGATATCCTGGAAATAGAGTTACAGACAGTGTGAACCTTTATATGGGTGCTGGGAATAGAAGAAGGGTACTCTTTAAGAACCTGTGCTCTTAACCACTGACCTATCTCTCCAGCCCCAAGGGTTGTTTTTGAGACAGGGTTTCTCTATGGAGTAGTCCTGGCTGTCTTGGACTCCCTCTGTAGACCAAAGGTCAGCTGACCTCGAACTCACAGAGATCCGCCTCCTTTGTGCTGGGATGAAATGTGTGTGCCACCACACCCAGCTATTTTTTTTAATTGTAGAAGAAATATGATTATAACATAAAAATGTAGGCTATAGGGATGGCTCATCCAGTAGAATGCTTTCTATACTATAATGAGGGCTTGAGTTGGATCTCCACTACCCATGTGAAAACCCAGCACAGATTCAAGATGAAAGCCATTTATTTATTTTATTTACTTTTTGCATTACAACTATAATGTGAGCATGAAGTCATGGGAACAGATTCCTGTCTCCTCCTGAGCATGTGCATGAACCTCAGGGTGAGTAAGCAGTTCTTGGAATGCTGAAGGGTTTGTACAAAGCCTGAAGATCAATAAACTCTGACTGCACCCTAGAGCCAGTTGGAGCATTTGCACAAACACACACCCACACCAACACAGCATTGGTTGAGTATCTGCCATCAGAAATCCTGATTCAGTATGTCTGTGTTGGAGCCACGTATCAATATATTTTTTTAAAGTGTCCAGACTATTTTTAACACACTGTGAAAGCCAGGATCTCTAGTGAGTGTCTCCCCCCACCCCTTATTAAAGTTAAAGGAATTCAGTTTAACAGTGCTGGGGTGACTTCCTTATGGTACTGTTCTTGTGTGCTCATCTCAGTCTTCTGTCAAGCCTCTAGTCTACCCCGGTCGGGGAGGAACTATAGCCCAGAAGTCAGCCAGTGGTCAGGGCTTGGAATCAAACTCAAATGCTTCAATTCTGAACTTGTAGTTAGTTCCACTCCATCTCTTTGAAATCAAGACATCACTATTAACATTAGTAGCTTTTGAGTAGACCATAGCAATAGTTTTGATCCAAAGCCTAACCCCTTAGAGCAATCTCATTAATGAGGTCTTGGCATGGAGCTTAAGGTCTCCAGCAAAGCATGAGCTGCCCAGCTCGAGACTCCAATGCTCTCTATGACAGTAACTCAAAAATCTATATGGAAATACTGAAGACATTGGGTATAATCTCTGTTTTTTTGTTGGGTTTTCTTTTTCTTTTTTTTGGTTTTGGTTTTAGATTTCTTTATTTCATGTGCATGTGTGTTTATCTGCATGGACTTATGTGCACCACATGCATGCAGGACACCGAGGAAGTCAGAAGAGGACATCAGATGCTCTGGAGCTGGAGTTACAAGCAGTTATGAGCCACCATGTGGGTTATGGGAACTGAACCCAGGTCCTCTGCAAGAGCAGTCACCACTTCTAACCCTGAACAATCTCTCTAGCTCTACAGTGTCTGCTAATGGCCATCCTTCATTTACAAATTTTGTATTTTCTTTCCTCCTACTTCTTAACATTGAGTTCACTTTTCTTTTACTAGATAGTCTCCAGCTCAGAGCATAATCATTTCATGATTTCAACTGTCCTTATTGGTGAACTGGTCTCAAAGGCCCTTTCCTTTCCCTTGTGTGGATATGTGTATATGTATGCTACTAAGAATTGAATCCATCACCTACCACATTGCGCTGGCTAGTTTATGCCAATCTGACACAAGCTAGAGTTATTTGGGAAGAGGGACTTTCAACTGAGGAAATGCTCCCATCAGAGGGGCCGGCCCATGGACAAGACTGGGATTCATTTTATTGATTAGTGGTTGATGTGAACGGGTCCAGCCCATGGTGGGAAATGTCACTCCTAGACTGATAGTAGTGTAGTGCCATAATAAAGCAGGCTGAGCAAGTCATGAGCAGAAAGCCAGCACTCCTGGACGAACTCTGCCTCAGTTTTTGATGCAAGGTTCCTGTCTTGCTTGAGTTCCTTCCCTGACTTCCCTTCATGATGGGAAGTCATGCTGTAAGCTGAACAAACCCTTTCTTCCCTCAGTGGCTTTTGATTGTGGTGTTTATCAAAGCAGTAGAAACTCTAACACACACTTGCCAGGTAAGCATTCTATCAACAAGCTTCAATCCTCAGTCCCCAGTCTGTGTTATGCTGTAGTACAGACATGCCCTGAACTGTGGTCCTCCTGCCTTAATCTACCATGAAGCTGGGTTTAGAGGCCTGTGCTACCAATCCCCTATTTCTAAGAGCTATTTCTCTTGCTTTAATAATCTGTTGAAGGATTTCACTTGAAATACTGCCTGCTTCCTAATAGAGTTTGCGTCTTTACTTTGATAAAAAAGCACAATTTATCTTCCAGGTGGAAAGCTTCTGTATCCATGTATGTGTTTGATTTCTGAGAACAATTAGTGGCATAAATTTTGCTCTCATCTTCCTTTGTTTCAATTTTTACCCTGTGATTAGATTTATACCCTTATTGCATGATGCTAGTACCATTCTAGTAACCTCCAAGTTGGTGCCATTGTCTCTAGATGCTTATCTATAAGCACACTTAGACAGCACCCCTGTATTGTCTTTGTATATTGTCACATTGTGTGTTTTATGTAACATGTCTTCGGTGGAATGATGCATTAGTTAATTTACTCATTGTTGTGACAAAGTACTTGACAAAAGAAACATAAGAATGGAAAGATTTATCTTGCTCATAGTAGTTGGTAGGTATGGAACATCTCAGTAGGGGAAGGCACGTAAGCAGACATTTGAGGCAACTGATCATATTGTATCTACAATTAGGAGGCAGAGACATAGATGTTGCTGCTCATATATTATCCCTTTTGTCTTTTTTTTTCAGTTTGGGACTCAGGCCAATAGAATGGTTCCAATCACATTCAGGGTGGATCTTCCCTCCTCAGACAAAGCTCTCTGGAAATACCTTTTCAGACATGCCCAGATGTTTGTCCCTTAAGTGATTTTAAATTCCATCAAGTTGACAAGATTAACCATCATATAGGCTAGGGAGATGGCTCAGCCAGTAAAGTCACATGATGTCCTGAGTTTGGACGCCCAGATTCCACACAAAAAGTTGGGTGTGCTGTAGCACAGCAACGTGTGCTGGTACCCTTATTTTGGGGATGCAGAGGCAGGAGGATTCCTGGAGTTTGCTGTAGCTAACCTAGCCAAATTGATGAGCTCCAAGTTTTGTGAAAGATTGTTGCCAGGGGCCCATGCCCAGGATTCTTGAGGGCGGGGATGAGCTGGCACGGAATCAATGACCCAGATTCCAGGGGTCTGGTAAGTGGCAAAAGCAGACCTGTTTATTTCAAAAAGAGAGAGTTCCCTTTATAACCTCCACCCAGAGTCCCATTGGCTCCCAAAATGCAGGCTGCTGACTCTCTTCCTCAGTGGCTCATAGTGTCTCATTACCCGGTGTGGTGTCATCAGTCTCCAGGCAGGTCTCAAACCAGGCATGCCTGGGCAAGTCTCTCAGGTCAGCTGCATGTGGAAGCCCAGCCATGAATGTGCTATTTAATAGCAGGCCTTGTTTCTACTCAATGGCAGACCTTGTTCCTCCTACAATAGATTGTATCAAAACATAATGTGTAGAGCATTAAAGAAGATGGCAGACATTGACTTCTGGTCTCCACACTCATATGTATGCACACACACACACACACACACACACACACACACACACACACACACATACACACACACGCACGAGCACAAAGATACAGGTACCTGCATATATACCATTATTAACCATCACAGATAGTAAACATTACAAAGCCTTAGACCAAATGCTTACATATTAGATATTGAAAAACATCTACTCCTTAATTCAAGGAATGCAATTGTACACTACATAATGGCATTTCATCAGTGACAATCACATATATGAGGGTTGCCCCATAAGGCTATAGTGGAGATGAAAATGGCTATTGTCTAATGACACCCTGGCCATTGGAATGTGTAGCCGAACATATTTCTATGTGATGTCAGTGTAAACCAACCTGTGTGGCCAGTCATATAAAGTTTAGCACATGTTATGATGTTCATGGGGCAAAACTTGATAATAACAATACATGGCTATTTGCTGCTTTATGTATCTACTGTGTTATTGTTTTAGAGTACTCGTTAAAACAAAGTTTACTGTGGAACAATAAGATATTGAAGGCCTTCAAATGGGAAGGTTAACATGGAGGGTGAAGCTGCAATGCGAGCAAGTAAGGATTTCATTGGAAAAGTTGTTAATGGTGGTATGGACAGGCAAACAACATTATGGGGGAGGGATTGAACATAGTTCAGGGTCCCAGCAGCAGAGATAGACATCAGGTGAGAGCTCTGAAGCCAGGGAAGGGCCCATATGGTAGAAGTGGGGCACCTTCTAGCACCTCTCTGAGGATTAGGGAACCAGGCTCTCTGATTCCCAGGCCTGAGGCAGAGAATGGAGTGGGGAGCAGAACGTGTGGCCACCAATACCCTCTTTGATGGAAACTCATGGTGACAGATACTGGCACTGGGAAATCTGGTTACTAGGGACTCAGACAAGGTCTTAGTAGGGAACAGGTTAGTATCTGAAATGGGAAGAGTTGTTGGAAAGGATTGAGGGCTGAGCAGCAGCTGGATTCTAACGTTGAAATCCTACAGCTGTAACCCTGGCAACAGCCTCGTATGCCGTGTGTTTGCTGAGTCTTTTGATGGCATCATTCTCAACTTCTGCTGGCTTTTTATTTTGTGTTACTTTGTTCAACCTGAAGCAATAGGCTATATCATACATACATGTGTGTATGTAATCTACATATGTATATGCCACATAGTCTAAGTGTGTAGTAGGCTGTGCTATGTAGTTTGTATCAGTGGGGTCTGAGATTTTCATGGTAAGGAAATCACCTACCAGACTTGTCTGGATGCATCTTCATCATTAAATGATGCTTGCTATGCTGTAAAGGGACTGGTTTTTCCAAGGTCTATGAACCATTGGAACATACATGTGAATGCAATGCAATGCAATGTAGAGGTTCCTCACTGAGTAAGTCAACATAAGGAAGAAGACAGAAGTGTGCAGGTCATAGCATTAGAGTAAAGAAGTATGAAAATTTCATTGGGATTTATGTAAGTTTCACTTCTCAGGGCTCTACATACATGTCAGTCAAAACCCTTGTGTTAGTTGAGGACTTTTCAAAAGCAGAGAAGCTGCTCTGGCTATCACAAGAGTTTCATCTGAGATCAGCTAGGGGTGGGACAGTCTGTAGGAACTGTGTAACTGTCTTTGGCGTCTGAGAATGAGGTTGCATCACAGATCAGCAGCCTCTACCAGTCATCAGTTGTGTGTCCTTGCAGAAGGACAAATGAGCAGAACAGGGCTACCTCAGAGTGTCTGATTGAAAACAGGAGAAAACTCAGGTGGTGTTTGCTAAAATCAAAAGTTGGCAGTCCTAAAAAAAAAAAAAAAGAAAAAAGGTGTCAGTCCTATGGAACAGAGTTTAAATCTTTTAGTATTTGTACTGGAGGAACCCCCATAGAAATCATGATGCTGAATCCCAATAAGCTTTATTCACAAAAGCAGTTAGGAGACTACAGCCTATAATAGGTCACAGCATGCTAATCTGATTTTAATGAAATTTTACGACTTTTTCTTACACCATAAGACTTCTAGAAATGAGTGCAGACTAATGGGTCAACATGACATCTATCCTTTGGTTTATTTTTATTCACGGCATTTTAAATGACTTCCTAGGTACCCACAACCCCTAGCACTAAATACATAAATTATATATATATATATATATATATATATATATAGAAAGGCTATTTAATCTCAGGTGTTGCTCTAACTGTAATTAATAAAATAAAACAAAGTCTTTGTCCAAATGAAGCTGGCATTCTAGCAAACTCAGTCAACAAAACAAATAAAACAATAATACATAGACAAGATGCTGCTGCTGTAGATAAAATCAAGAGTGTGGCCTGCTCTTGATGGCAACTGTGGGGGAAATTGCAGTTTAAGTGTCAGAAAAAGGGTCACTAAGAAGATGATATCTGAATACAATAACGAGGACGGTTGGTCTCGGATGACAACGTGGCTAAATTAAGAGATGACCATGGCGGATGAAACAAGTTTGTGTGTTTGTGGGGATGTTTCCAGAGAGCACTTACATCTGCAGCAGTGAGGAGTGGAGGGAGACACACCCTGAATGTGGGTGGCACCTTTCAATGGCATGGACAGAAAGGGGAAGTTGGGAGGAGGCAGCCCATGTGGCAGCACATCCCATCCTCTTCTGAGTCTGGGCAGCTATTCATTGTGGCTGCTGACACCAAATCCCAGCTTCCTTGACCTTTCAACTTAGACTTGATGACGATGATTCTCCTGGAATCCTCCAGGCTTTCCACACCTGATTAGAACTGCTGAGGCATCTAGCTTCCTGGACTAGGAATCTGGTTGTCTGTCCTGCCCATCATTGGGCTACCTAGCCCCCCTGTTGAATACAGAAAGTAAACTACAGGAATAAATGGAGCAAACATTTCTGAAGGGAAAGGCCTCTCTTGAAGGCCAAGGTGCACAGAGATCTGTGTGGCTGGAGCAGAGTGGGGAAGGAGGGAAAATAAAAGGAGAGGCCAAAGAGGTCAGCAGTCAGGTTCTCTGGGGCCTATAACCTCTCGAGTAACTGTGACCGTAAACTGTGAGTGAGAGAATCTATTAGATGGTCGTGAACAGAGGGGAGACACTTAACACCCTCATTGCAGGTGTTGTATTGAGACAGCAGTGAAGCAAGTGACAGGAACTAAAGTGTAGTGATCCATGAAGACTCTTGTATTTTAGTGGCCTCGCAGCATATTGAAAAAATACTCGACATACATCATGTAAAAGGATGACCTCTTATTTGGGCTTCTGGTTTCTGAGGCACTAACCCACCATGGTAAGGATATACCTAAGAGCATTTCTCAGTCAACTACTTCCTCTGACTAGGTCCTACCTCATACCTTCTACCACCACCTAGTAATGCCACCATGCTGCTTCGAACGCATCAAAGGAATTATCTATTGCTTAGGTCATCATGCTGAGGTCTAATTCTTTCTGGGAAAATTCTAGAAGACACAGAGGTATGTGTTATTACCCTCCTAAGTGTTTTTCAACCTAACCAAGTCCACAGTCAAGATTAACCACTCAATATCCAAACTGAAGATGCCACAGTCAGGAGCAAAACAGTAGCAGGAACTTACTAAGTCTGATTATATAAGAAACATTGGGAAGGCCAGGCCAGGAGGGTGAGACTGGGGATTTAGCAGACCTGACTAGCCATTTAATTCACAATATGATGGTTAAATCTTGGTTGTCACTTCAGTTGGATTAACACAAACATAGGAAATTCTAATGCGCCTTTTTTGGGTGTGTCCAAGTGAGAGTATTTCTAGAGATGATTGTCATTTAGCTCAGTCAACAGAAGGGGAAAGACATTCCCATGAAAACTCATGACATAAAAAGGACGATCTAATTGTGATCAAGAGCATTGCCAATAACCTTTAATGTTTGGGAGACTGGGTCTATGGGACCTCCTTTGCCAACAACTCCAAATCAGCACTGGGATATTAAGTTTGTTATTCTGCATTATCTAGCTGGGGCTTTGTTGCCCTATTATAGGATATTTCTATTTAAGCTCTTCATATATGTGTATGTATTATTTTTAGGAATCTTCTACACTTGTGTGTTTGCATATGATTGCTTTCAAGATGTCCTTAGAGTTAGTGATAGCTTCCTGTATTCACTCATCTACTCTGCCCTCCATTAACTCTCTCCATGAAACCCTTCCTGGAAAAAAATCATTATTCCCATAAAGCCTTTATATAACTGCATTGCATCCTTCCTCCCTTGACATCCCACTCCCAGAGTCTTTTGCTAATTTCCTGACTTCTATAGGGATTCTAAATAGAACACACATACCTGAAGATTTAAGGCTAATATCTACAAGTAAGGAAAAAAGCATACATTTGTCTACTTAGATCTGGATTGCCTCACTCAGGATTATTGTTTCCAGCACACTTAGCTTTGCATTTTATAAATTCATCTTGTGTGATAGCTGAATATTACATTTCATTATCCATTTGTCAGTTGATGGGTGTCTAAGTTGTTTCTATTTCTTTGTTACTGTGAAGAGAGCAGCAATGAACATGAATGAGTAAATATATATATAATATAGAGTCCTTGGGGGTATATATATCCAGAAGTAGGTAGCTGGATTATGCTCTTGGTTATCCTCCAGAATTTGCCAATAAGACCCTATTGCTGAAGACACCATACACTTAAACCATAGAACACGCTGGTATCTACCTGGAAGCTACAACCCTATTGATTAGCTTCCATTGTGCTGGAAGGTGCCATTATGCTATTGTAGGAAAAAATATTACCATTCTTCCTCAGCTGTGAACTCTGCATATCTTATTGTCAAGATAGGCCCACTGGTGCAATAGTGGCCCAGCTGTCATGAGAGTATTTAACGGGCCCAGCTGTCATGAGAGTATTTAACCACTTTCTGATTGGATTGAAGACCCACTTCACAAGCTGAAACCATACCTGGCACTGTTATTAGGGCCAAGAAACTGTAGCTAGGCAGCTCATAGGCTCAGGCCAGGCAAAATTCCAACAAGATAAAGGAGGTGAGCATAAACTCTCACTCCTGCTTTAGAAAAACTATTGATAGCTGATAGCTGCTGGAAGAGAAGGAGTCAGTTTTCTTTAAGGGTACTTTCACTGGTGGTTAGGCTATTGTGATGATCTGAGTGAGAAGATCACCCCCAAACTCATATATTTGAATGCTTGATCCTCAATTAGTGGAAATGTTTAGGAAGGATTAGGTGGTATGGCCTTGCTGGAGGGGGTGGGCCACAGGGGTGGGCTTTGAGGTTTCAAAAACTCATGCCATTCTCAGTTAGCTCTCTCTCTGCTTTGTGGCTGTGTCTCAAGATGTGAGCTCTCAATGACTACTGTCTGTCTCTTGCCATGTCCTCTGGAATGATGATCATGGACTTATCCACTGGGACTGTAAGCCTCAATAAACTATTTTTTCCTTTAAATTTCCTTGGTCATGGTATCTCTTCACAGCAATAAAAAAGTAACTAAGACAGCTACTGTTCAGTGAAGGCCACACATCCAAAAGTATATGTGCAGCACAAATTATACTTGATACATTTTAAAGAAAGAAAGAAAGAAAAAGGATGCAAAGTTGTGTGAGTAAAGAAATAGGGGATGGGTGTAGGAGGAGTCAGTGAAAATAATTAAAATGTATTATATGAAATTCTTAAAAAATGAAAATGAAGAGAATAAAAGAAGTCCATATGTAAAGAAGAAATTGTATCTAATGTGTAATATGGTTCTTCACTCATAACATATACTCTTTGAAATGCTTCTATCCCAATTTTAAGTTTTCTCTTGTTTATGAAAATGTAGTATTTTTTAAATTTTCATAATAGAAGAATACATGAATGAAAATCTTATATCAAAAATATCTAGAATGAGGGGCAGTAAGATGGCTTAGTGAGTAAAGGCGTTTGGTGCTAAATCTGAGAACCTCAGTTTGACTCTGAGTCCTGACATGGTAGAAGGAGAGAAGTGACTCACAAATTTGTCCTATGACTGCCATGTGCAATCCATTACATAAATATAAGTAAATGAAATAACATAAAAAACAAGAAACAAGCGGCAGCTTTAAAAGTGCCATTTAAATCTAGAAGTTCCCTTTCCTTCCTTTTCTGTGAGCTGAGATGTCCACTATTAACTCAGCCCGAAAATTGTATTTTTGGACTTCCTCATTTAACAAAATGGTGACATTGCTATTTTTAAACTTTTTGCTGTGGAAGGAGGACAGAACTTGGGACCCTGACAACTGCAGCTTTTCCATAGCTGAACTGGTTAAGCCGGAAGACAGCTGACTTTGCTTTTGTTCTGCTGTCCCCTTTTCCTCCTACCTCAAAGGATTTTGCTTGCAAGTTTGCATTTACATTTCTGTGACTAACAATGGAGGAAAGATTTCCAAGTTCTTGGTAATCATTAACCTCTTCAAGGCAGGCATAACTTCCTGCCTCTTGGCCAAGACCTCACTGGAGAAGTTCTGGGAAGAGTATTCACCTAGGGCAGCCAAGTGCGAAGCCAAAGGAAGGTGTCTGTGACAGCCCAAGAGGAGGCATGTGTGTGGCCACTTTATGGAGCCCACTATCTATGGGGTGCAGAATAACCCCAAAGGACTTGAGAGGTGCCTCTCCAAAGAATCTGGCAGAAGTCTCTGGTGGCATTCTTATGCGCTTTCCCAGCCTTATCAGCTGGCGGGTATTTACGTACCCTCCCCTTTCTCTAGCTGCATGGATAATGCCAAGACATTTGCACATGTGTGTACCTACAGAGGTGGACCATAAAGTCTGGACTCTGAGATAATATTGTTTATCATTTTTTAATGTGATAATACTAAATCTTTGAAGCTGTGTTTGTCTGTGTTTCCAGACTTGGCTGCTGCTGCTGTTACTGTGTGTGTGTATGTGTGTGTTTACTTTGGATTTCCATAACAAAATAATATGGGGTGATTGAATCACCATCCATCTATCTGCATTTTATCACAAAATCCCCAGAATCTATGAATTCATTTTCTTACTGTTGTCTAGCAAAAAGAAAAAAAAAATCCAAGATCAAAGTCTTAATGAGGTCATGTTCTCTTACAGCAACTTTCTGTAACTTGGGGGGCAGCCCTCTTTTTATTTTGTTCTCATGTGGACAGCCTTCTGCCTTGACTGTGTCCTAATAATCTGTTCTTATTAAACACCAGTCACAGGGGGATAAGACCCATCCAGATGACCCCAATTTACTTCTTTAAGGTCCTATTTTGAAATGTAGTCACATTCTGGGGTGCTGGCAATAATATATGAATTTTTGAAGGACACAATTCAATACACATAAATACTGAGGGAGAGGATACACACAAATACTGCCATATATAGGCTATATAATGTCTATAAAATAAAATATACTGTATTTCTAATGGTTAATTTGACATGGAAATTCTCTCTCTTTCTGTGTGTGTGCACGTGTGTGTGTGTGTGTGTGTGTGTGTGAGAGAGAGAGAGAGAGAGAGAGAGAGAGAGAGAGAGAGAAACTTAGTGAGTTTCCAAAGATGGTTAACTGACCAGGAAGGATCCATCCCAGATGTGGGTGGCTCCATCCCCACAGGCAGTGGTCCTGGACAGTATAAAAAAGAGAAAGTGAGCTGAGCACCAGCGTTCTTTTTCTTCTGCTTCCTGACAATAAACATGGTATGACCAGCTGCCTCACTTTCCTCTTACCATGCCTTCCCATGGTGATGGACTGTGCCCCTTCCCTCCCTAAATAATGACCCCTCAAATAAACTCTTTCCTCCTTACATTGATTGCTTTTTGCCAAAAAACTTTCACAGCAAGAGAATGGCAACTAACACATGTAATTAAGATGAATTGTAACCCACTTTATGTTTCATATATACATATGTACACTCACAGGGAGCTCCCTGCAATGTTCAAAAGATGCTGGGATGCTGTCCAATTTGTGCTTGACACTTCTTCCTGTCTGTAGAAATACCCAGTTCCTTACTACATAGAACAGGATGTCTGTACAACATCCCCACACTGTCCTCTCTTCACCAAGCTTACCCAGCAACTGTAGATTTCACATCTTCTGTTCTACCACAACTCTGCTGTTTAGATCAGCTGTTCTCTGCAAAATGCCCAGCAGGACAGGCTCCCCTGATCTTCTAACCTGGCCATTTGTATCTGATAGGATGGTATTGGAAACATTTTCTGCCAAAGGAGATTGCAGCAGCCCTGTAACCTTATAGTCTATGCCGAAAGATTTCCGCTAGGGGCTGTGGAGGGTAAGTGGATTCCATACTTTTGTTTCCTGTACATTCCTTTAGCAGAAGCAGGAAAAGTGAGCACAGCAGGGGTCTCTCACGGGGTAGAAGTCTGTTTAGGGGTAGACGTCTGTTTAGGCTGAGGCAGTAGGAGCCCAGCCAAAGACCAGGAAAAGCCCATGCTTCTGGTTAAAGATAAACTGAAAAGGCATTTTAAGAGCTAGCTGTTGGTCCACTGGGAACAATAGATAAGTTAAAGGCCTGGGGGTTAAGCCAAATTCATCCCTGACTAATTTTGCTAGGAAGCTATAAGTGACTTGAAAAGATGTATTTGAGGCAATCTTAGCTCTCCCCCTTCATCCATCATCAAAAGAGACAGAGAGAGTTTATCCTTCACATTCGTCCACACTTTATTACCTGAACTGACCTTTCCATGTGTCAGATATAAGTCGGTCAATTTTTAGAAAGTCTTATGTAGGTATTAGTTTATCTAGGTCCTTGCTCCTTAAAGTAGGCAATATCAACCACATCACCTGGTGACGTGCAGCTAGCACCTCCAGTCCTACTCTGACTTACAGAATCACAATCTGGCTCTAACTTTGTTTCATTTATTTACTTTTTTTTTTTTTGGCAGGGTCTCATGTATCCCCGAATGGTCTCAAATTCAGTTACGTAACTGGGGACGACCTCAAGCTTTTGATCATCTTACTTCCACTTCCTAAACCACTTTTCTGCTGGTGATCCAAGGCAGTCTTCCTGCATGCTAGGCAAGCTCTCTAACCAACTGTCCTAAATACCCAGCCCTCACAGTCTGCGTTTTGATAAGATCTCCTTGAACCCTATTCATACTAAAGTTTATAACTCAGTGGCTCTAAAGCCCTAATACTGCATTAGTGACTCTTCTGGAAGGCAGAAACCACATACAGAGAAAGCAGAAGGTATTCACTCAGCACTGTTGACAAGCAGAACCTGTTTGCCAGATGCGGAAGGAGAGCATGGGCCTCTTGCTGCTTATAGCAAGTGGTCAGGGTTATTATTTGCCTTGTTATACACACACGTGCTATGCCTTTTTGAGTCAATTACTTGACTTTCTGTGACTCAGTTTTGTCTGCTATAAAAAGGGAATTTAAAACAGTAGCCTAGAGTGGTGGTGCTTGCTTATATTCCCAGGCCCTGGGTGGTAGAGGCAGGAGGATCAGGAGTTCAAGGTCATCCTTTCATACATGCTGAGTTCTGGGCCAGGAGACTGTCTCAACAAGCAAAACAAAACAGAATAAAACAAAACCAACAAAAAATATATTAATCTTGGTGATCTTGAAATTAATTAACTCTTGTGAAGTGCTGGTAGACAATAGGAGCTTAATAAATGTTAAGAATAAGTACCCAGTTGACTGAAGATCGATGCTGTAATGTATGGAGAGAAAATGGGAACTGTCCAGGCAGCCACTGGTATGTCATTTCTTAGTTTGGGAAGCTGCAGACCCTGTACTTCCTATAAAATCAGATATATTTATCCCTCTCAGGTCTCTGAGGTGGTTGAAGAACAGATAGCTAGAGTCTCATAATTTAATTTTGAGTTGTTTAGGAGTCAAGAGAGTGTTATAGATCTAAGAAGATACTTTTAAAATTGTGTTGCAAGTTAGTATGAATGTTGAGTCAGATATAGACCTTTAAACTCATGGAGATGTTTAGATAGTAGAATGTTAAAGTCAGGTACCAAATACATATGGACTGGTCATTGGGAATGTACGTTAAGCCATATAACCCTCATAACTGTGGCCTAATTATCTTTGTTGTACTGTATTGTATTTGTTATTATAAGAGAAAGAGCCATTTGTTGGACTGAAAGGGGAAACTGTAGGGGGAAATAAGATATACCTTAAACTTAAAAGAAAAAAAAAAAGGGAAGAGGATGGGGGGTTGAGGGTGGGAGGGTGGAACTGGAGGGAGAATAGGGAAGGGACTGCGATTGAGATGTAACTTGAAGAAATAAAAAATAAAGGAAAAAAAACTTTTAATGGCTGAATAACATAATGTAATATTTGTCATTAGTTACATTTTATGCATCTGGACATTTAAGTTGATTGAATTATTTTCTTCTAATAAAAATTCCAAGGTGAAAAAAAAAAGAATAAGTACCCAGCAGGACCTTCACAAATACTTATGTTATAAGCTGAGAATTGCTACGATTTTTTTTCTTAAATGCATTATCTGCCTTTTTCTCATATCATTTGAACACTGTCTTTCTTATGTTCTTTAGGTTATTATAAAAGAAACAAACAACAAAAAAAAACCCAAAAACCAAAAACCCAAAACAGCTTCTATCTTTTCCTATAACATCATATAATACCATGCTTAGCATATAGTAGGTTCTTAGTGTGGTAGAATAATCTTTGTCCATATACAAACCTGCTGGAACATTTAAAACTCATTTGACCTGTGGGTGCTTCAGGACATGGAGCTTTTGTTCTAATGGAGTTAGGCAAAGAGGAAGTATTGGGAGAATATGTGATACATCAGGATGATTTGTGCTACAGGGAGAAATGCAGCATGAAAAAGGGGGGAGGAGATGGTGGATTAAAATCGATATTAACGAAGGGAGTTTGGGGAAAGTTTTACTGACTAGGGACTAGTTTAAAAGCACTAATTAGGCAAAAGAAAAAAAAAGAGGAACTGTGTAGCAAGATAGTATGAGTGTGGAACAGGGAGAATTTCTGAGGAATGCACGTACAGAGGTGCAAATGTCCTGGGCCCCATGTTGTCTAGCATGTAGGGAATATCTAGGAGGCCGCTGAGGCTGGAACAGAGTGAACAAGTGAGACATGGGGCCATAGTGATATGGGGTTAGGTCACCGGACAATGATGCTGGCAGCCTTGTTACTTTTGAAAGATTCTAGCCACTAGAGAGTTTTAAGCAGGCAGTGGGTGTCTATTTTAACTCTAAAAATTCAACGGAGAAGTAAGGGGGAGGACATTGGAGCCTGGAGGCAGAGCTGATGTGATGAAAGTAAAAGGGAGAGTTGACGATGGCTGAGGAAAGACAGGGGTGTAAGTGGTAGGACATTCGGGGTTTATAGTAAAGGTGGTTTCTAGGAAATCCATTGAATAATTGGATGTTGTGGGGTTGGGGCAGAAGCGAAGAGGTAGGTTTGGTTCTAATGCTGTTGGACTGAACAATTATAAAACCAAGTTGCTGCTTAATGATGATGAAGGAAGAATAAGTGTGAGAAGTAAACTGGGAACCCGAATTTGGACACATGAAGCTCATTTTGCTCAGCTGAAGTCAAGAGAGGAATGCCAAGAAAGAGGCAGAGGTAGCAGGCTGACGTTCAGAGAAGTTTACAGCCAGGTAACCGGATGGGCTCACTAGCTAATGAGGGTGGGTGGAGGAAGGACATCTGCTGGAGGTGATAAAGAGGAAATAGCAAAGTCTATGGGGAAACCCTCCATAAGGTTGGAGAAGAACTGGTAGATCTGGAAGCCAAAGGAAGAGAGTGCTTCGATGCTTTTGGACAGTTTGAACAAGATGAGATTGGGAGCTGACTATTAGATTCAATCATAAACAAACATTTTTGTGGCTTTTATAAGAATTGTTAATGTGGAAAGGAGACAAAAACCCAGGTTAGACTTGGGCCAATAAAGAGTATAAGAAGAGGCAGATATAATAAAAATAAATATTTTGAAAGTCCTTTGAGAAATTTTCTCTCTAAAATTTAAAAATTAAAAAAAAAACAATGCAAAGAAAGTAGGTGGTTATAGAGGAAGACAAGAATCCAAGAAGGACTGAGCAAACGGGGGGGGGGCACTATAGTGCACTTGTATGTGGCGGGGTTCATATAAGGTGTGAGGACCTCCTGGTGATTCAAGAGGGAGGACTCACTCCTGGTGAGGACAAGAGGAGACAGGCCTGCAACCTGTATGCTATGGTTAGTGCTGGTTATCAGGTTTACCAAAGGAGAAGACAGTGGGTTCATCGACTTATTTACCAGTGGGTGGGTGAGTGTGATGACAAACGAATAGGTACTTTGTCCCTTAAATACTATTTTAAAAATATAGGCCACCAGAAGATAATTCTGACTCTATGGCCCACTATATCTGACTCTGGTGCCCACCTTTGGATCCTTTTTCTCTAACTGGGCTGCCTTGTCCAGCCACAATAGAAAATGTTGCACCAGTCCTACTGCCCAGTCCTACTCCAACTGCTATGCCAAGACGGGTTGATCTCCATGGAAAACCTCCCTCTTCTGAGGAGAAAGAGAGGATAGGAGGATAGTGGGGAGGGGAGGTGAGAGGGAGGGTCTGGAAGGTAAGGAGGGAGTAGAAGCTGTGATCAGGATGTAAAATTAATTAACTAAATAGTCTCTTCTGGAAAAAAATATAGGCTGCTATTTTGTCCTTTGCCTTACAGAAGCTTTTCAGTTCCATGAAGTCCTATTTACTATTTATTAGTTGCTGATCTTAGTGCCAGTGATTTCTATTCTGTTCAGGAAGTTGTCTCCAGTACCAGTGCATCCAAGGCCATCCCTATTTTCTCTTCAGTCAGATTTAGTGTATCTGGATTTATGTTGAGTTCTTTGATCCACTTGGACTTGAGTTTTGTGTAAGGTGATAGATATGGATCTATTTGCATTCTTCTGCATGCAGACATCTAGTTAAAAACATAAAGCAGGAAGTAAGATGCGATATCAAAAAGGAATAAAGGACAGGTTGAGCACTTAAGCAAAATGAAAGGTTAGAATAGACATCAAGGATGATGGGGACCCGGGATGGCGTCTGGCCATTCAGAATCCTTGCTTGGGAAAGTCTATCTTGTGTTTACACTCATGAGCTTAATGTTGAACCAGGAAGCATTATTAATATGTTTTTTCCCAGACTTTTTAGGGTATCCAGGCACAAACGTGACCCCTTCATTACAGCCTGCCCATCATTTGTGAGCCATGTAATTCTTCACCTCTGTATAGATGAGGGTATGAGGAGATATTTTCATGACCCCTAAAACGTGGTGACCTTATTGAGAGCTTTTCCATGAGAATGCACAGCCCCCTATGAGAATGCTATTTATTCTGATGAGTGGGCATTTTAAATAAACTCCCCCAAATAGTTCCTACAGCTATTTACAGGACGTGTGACATATTTTTATGTGCCAGGATGTAGCTTATTTTTATCATTAGTAACCCAAACCTTTTGTTTTTCTCACAAGACTCAGGAAGTCTCTAAAAGGTTTATGTGAGCCAAATTCTTGTCCTTTCCTCACAAGTCAACTCACATTCTTACCCAGCCTCATGACTTTTGTGAACAGGAACACTAGTATTTGAGAGAGGGCTCAGCAGAGAGGAAATATGGTAGCCATATCCTCTTGAAAGCCTTTTGCAACCTCCTGTGGTGGATGCAGGGGCTGTTTGGTGTTTCTCAGTTCTCCCCAGGCCACTGTTGGGCAATGGGAAGCTGACTACACTCCCGCTCACTAATGGTCCTTGGCCCTGGGTTGTGGTTGTGCCATGTACACGTCATTGGCTGCATATTTCTCACTAGGCACAGGTGAAGGAAATACCCTGGGCTTCCCCACAGATCTGCACTGAGAGTGGCTTCCACTCCATCACACCCTGTACTTTTTTCACACTTGCCCTCCCGCAAGTCTTCCCTTTTAATGCCAAGCAGGGACACTGTGTTCCAAGCTCATTAGTCAAGAATGTGACCAGACTGCCCCTGAAGAAGGTTTTCTCTGGCATGGTGTCTTTCCAATCATTCAAGGAAATCTGAAAGGCAGCCTGTCTTTTCATGGAACCCACTTGGGACTGCAGGTTTTTCTTCCTCCCTTGGGGGCTAGGCAATTGGTAGATGAACCCTGAGGACTCCAGTGAGCACACAAAAATGCCCAGTTATTAGCTGTCTGGACGACAGGGGAATTGGGTCTCTGGAGTAGTTTTCCTTGAATTCATTTCTTCAGATGGTTCACAATTTGTCCTCAGCCTGCTGGAGACAGTAATCCTTCTAGTAGGAGGAAGGCCACACCCCTGCCTGCTGCAGAAAGCTCAGGGAAAGCTAACAGGTGAGGGTCTTCACAGATACGGAGTGCCTCTGCTGGTGCTCACCCCACACAAGTCAGCCTCACATTTTGCTGTGTGTGTTCTAGAACTTTCTGGTTATAGAAACCCCCCAAGTTCAAGCTGCAAGCCACACCACATACACCTTGGAGAATGGGATCCTGGCATTAGAGTGAGCTTTTCAAGTCTCTCCAGGGGGCTGCAGTGTCTGATGAAGAACAGATTCTTTGCTTTTGTCACTGTTTGTCAACTGGGGATCTTTTGAAATGCAGATTTTGATCATGTGGGCAAGAAGTGGGGCCAGATCTCTTCCTTTCTGAAATGTTTCCAAGAAATGGTGATGCTGCTGTCCTGCAGGTTGAAGAGTTGCAGGCAATCCAGTCCCTTTACTTCTTCCCCAGGGCCTTCACACTTCTTTTCCTCAATACATATATATATATAAGCCTTCTCTGTTCTTTAGGTTGCTCCCAACTGTACCATATAATCTCTATCTACCCTCTTCCTCTATTACTACAAGTGTCAAGAGAGATGAACTGGACTGCTGATCTAGCTCAGATGGTAGAATAACTTGTACAAAGCCCTAGGTATGAGCCCCATTCCTTCATAATCCAAACATAATGTGACAGTTTTAATGAGAATTCCCCCATAGGCTCATATATTTGAATGCTTAGTCATTGAAACTGCAAGCAATCTCCCAATTAAATGCTTTCTTCTCTAAATTTCCTTGGTTGTGACATCTCTTCATAGCAATAGAACACTAATTAAGACACATGGTGGCACATATCTGTAATCCCAGGACTTGACAGGTGAAAATGGGGGTATCAGAAGGTCAGTCTTGGACATTAGACTCTCCCTCTCTCTCTCTCTCCCTCTCTCTCTCTATCATACACACACACACACACACACACACACACACACACACACACACACACATGCAGCTGCCACAGCAGCAGCAGCAGCAGCCAGTAACTACATTTATGTTCTCCCATGTAAGTTATACTCAGCACAGTGTCTAGTGCAAAACAGAGATTTCACAGGCTCTTAATAAATGAATGACAATAGGAGAACCTAGGTCAAGTTATTTTTTTTTGTTTTTGTTTTATTTTAGGTGAGATAAGAAACAAAAGTGATAAAAAGTAATAGCTTCAGTGGGGATGGGGAAATGGTGCAGTGGGTACGAGTGTTGGTTGAAGAAGCGCTAAAGCCTTAGTCATGATCTGAGGACCCTCAAAAAAGCCAAATGTGACACTGTGTATGTCTGTAACCCCAGTGCTGTGGGGGACAGAGACAAGATAATCATGGGGGCTTTCTATCAACCAGATGAGCTCCAGGTTCAGAGAGAGACCTTGTCCCAAGGGAATAGGGCAAAGAGTGATACAGCAGGACACCAGAAATCTTCCTCTGGCCTCCATAAACATGTTCATATGTATGTATATACTACATGTGGGCATACACCACATACACATATACTACCACACCATACACTAGTTTTAATCACATTTAACTTGACCCTGTCCCTAAAGCCATCTTTGACTGAAGAAGTATGGAATAGACTCAAACTCTTTTCTAAAAGCAGGGCTTGGAAAACAATAGGAAAGTCTGTGAAATTGCTTTGAAAAATCAACTACTCTGATGGAGATGGGTCATCAGTATCCAAACATTATGTCTTCAGGTCCCTGAAGCTCACTATGATAACAAACTAGGTTAAAAAAAATCTACAGGGAACTTCCATTAAGGGCATACACATGCTGACCTTCAAGCTGCTTCCTCCCCAACCCAATACCACATCACAGGCCTTAACTCACCAAGGCAGCCTTTTGCCTTGCACCAAACCCAGGTTCAGATAGCAAGCCTATGAAGCATCTTGCTGAACTCCTCATTTTAAATTTAAATCATCATAACATGCATTGTTAAAGACTGTGTTGACTTTCTATAGATGGTACCGAGGGCAGACTTTATGAGATCCTGTTAAAAGGTTGCCAGAAGTCTATTGACAGTGGCTTAGTAAGAGTAAAAGAATAAACATACTGTGTGTGTGTGTGTGTGTGTGTGTGCAGGGGTGTCACACAACATGTGCATGTGGCACTGGGACTTGATCCCAGGGTCTCACACCTCACATTGGGTTTATTTCCAGGAGGCTGAGGCAGAAAGAGGAAAAGATCAAAGTCTGCAGAGTTCAAGTTTAGCCTGGGCAAACTGATGAGATCCTGTCTCAAAAATACAAAAATAAAACGGGGGCTGTCGTGTAACTAAGTGGTAGAACACCCATATAGTATGTAGATCCTGAATGTAATTCCTAGGTATACACCCCAGCAGTGCGCGCGCGAGGCACACAAACACACAAAGGGGAAAACTGTGTATGCTTGAAGACACCTATTGCAGAAGGTAAGTGTCTTCCCATTCCCAGCTGTCAGGTAATGTAGGTAGAGGCAGATCAGAACTTTATCTCTGCTTCCTGCCAATGATTTCCCTCTGAGCATTTCTAGACAACAGTGGCCAAGTGGTCAGTAAAGCAACCAATGTGTAAAGAATCTGCTGTGTTGACTAGATAAGGGAGGTAACCATTCTCTCTTATCCTCCCTCATTCTGAAAAGGCAGGGCTTTGTGGGTACGTGGACGCCTGGTTGATACACAGATGAAGGAAGAGAAGCTAGCATGAGGATCTAAAACTATAAGTGTTAGAAACAGCGGTTTAGATTCAAAGTACAGGCAAGCATGCTAGCCCAAAAAGTCCTGACATCTGTGTTCGGGTATCCAGGAAACGGCGGTGGAGGAATGTTTTGTTGCTGTTCCTCAGAGGGCTCAGCCAGTAAAGCTCTTACCTCACAAACATTAGGCCTTGAGTTTAGATCCTAAGCAGTAATGAAAAAGCCAGGCATGGCAGTCGATATCTGTAATCTCAATTTTGGGGATCCAAAGGGCTTATGCTTGAAGACCCAGTATAGCCACTTGCTAAGCTCCATGTTCAGTGAGAGGCTATGCTTCAAAAAATAGGTTAGAAGACACCTAATACTGATCTCTGGACTCCACATGAAAGGGAACACAAGTCCATACATGTCACCCCCTCCACTGAGTCATAGGCTTTTCTCAAATATCTAGTCTTCTTCCCTAAACCTTCAGTGTGTAGCAACCTTCAGTAATGAGGCCTGTGAAGGCTCCTGATGTGGTAATCAGGGCTGAGATGCTGTGATTTCCAGTTTCTCAATTCAGTTTCTTTGGTTTTGCCAACATTGTGAGCTACTGTGCCCTGTTCAAACTCTTGGCCCTCAAGGATTATTTGTGTTTCCACCACAGAATCTATCTCATTCCTCTCTTAGGATTAGAACAGACTGGATAAAGAACAAACTGTGGGACTTGCCCTGGCACTCGTCTGTTCTTTCTGTGTTTTCCTTAGACAGTCCTAAAGTCTTCACTCCATAGGTTATCTCAGCTCTACACCTGCGGAACATGAGCAGGAGATGGGCCATCTTCCCCATAGCTTCTTTTTCTACCTGTGGATCAGATAAAATAAAGCATAGTGTCACCAAATTCAGAAATGACATGTGTCCTTTTCCTAGACACTACCCCAAGGCTTTCTGGCCATTTCCTCGTTTATTGTTCTGTAGCAGGAGAAGGAGTCATCAGCAGTGTTTACCCTAGTCTACACTGCCTGAGGGCACCCTCGGCAGCACAGAGAAGGCCAACAGAAACAGCTGATTCTTCACACTGAAAACTAAATAAATACTCAGGGGAAGCACACAAATTAGTCTCTTTTAGTATGTATGTGTCTGAAATTGGCTTATAATTCTGTATAGCCCATTTAATAAAACTTAAAGGACAATAATGTATAATAAATGCTTCATAGTGAGTCTAGGAAGAGAGAAGTTGTCTGGCTGAACAGACTAAAGGTCACGTGTGAATCAAGGTGCTTGGGGCCCACTCTTTCTCCTTAGGTTCCCAAATTAGTAGATCTGATACTATTATCTTTTCTCCTCCATTGGGGCCTCTGAACTTTGATAAATTTTGGGACCTGACGAGGCCTTGCTGGTGCAGACCTATAATCCCAACTGTCCCAAAGGCTGAGACAGGAACTTATGATCCTCCTGCCTCAACTCTGCCTAGTGAAAGTAGAGCCAACGGTAAATGGTCGACAAAGCAGAGTGACTTTAAGGACTTGACAAGCACCTAGAGTTGAAAGGAAGTCAAGGTTTGTCTTGTGGTTGAACCTGGCTCTCTCCACGAGAACTTTTTGCAGTTAATACTGTGAGGCTTTACAGTACTACCAGCCACAAACGTCAAGATTTGCTCATCTTCCTCCTCCTCCTCCTCCTCCTCCTCCTCCTCCTCTTCTTCTTCTCTCCCCTGCCCCTTTTAAGACGTGGTTACATGTAACCCAGGCTAGCTTTGAACTTTTTATGTGGTCAAGGATAGCCTTCAAGTTCTGATCTTCCTGTTACTTGTCTCCACCTACTGACTGCTGAGATTACAGTCATATATCCCTGTATTTAGTTTATGTACTGGAGTCTAACCCAGGCTTTGTGCAAGTTAAGTAAATTGCTCTACAAATTGAACCCTGTTCACAGCTTTTGGTTGGCTCTTACAATTTTGCAATTTTAGTGGTCCTTTTGTCTGTAGACTTTATCTCTGTCCCATGACAATGACTTTTTGTTGTTGTTGTTTTGTTTTGAGTAAGGGACTTTTCCCTCTGAGTGTTTCTAAGTACAGTGTCCTCTGAGTGTTTCTAAGCACAGTGTCCTCTGAGTGTTTCTGAGTACAGTGTCCTCTGAGTGTTTCTAAGCACAGTATCCTCTGAGTGTTTCTGAACACAGTATACAGCCCATTCGTTGCTCTGTGGAGCCATCTGTGTTTGCAGGCAGGGGTTTTCCGCTATTTATATTCACCCAGGCCTGGGCCTAGGAGCATTGAACATGTGCATTCTTGCTTTCTTTCTAAGGGTTTTATACCATCAATACTTAGGTGTGGTGTTTTGATCCATTCTGAGGTAACTTTCACAGATGGGATGAGGTAAGACTCAACTCTATTCTTCTGCATATTGGTATCCATTTTTTGAGACACAGTTGTTGATGAGATTATTTTCTTTTTCTCTCTCCTGAGTGATCCTGGCATCCTTGTCCAAAGTCATACTAAAGTTGACTTTTAGCCCATTGGCAAGTGTGTTTGTGTGCCTTTAAGCCGCCAGCACAGAGTTTCAGTGCTGTAGTTTCACAGAACATTCTGACATCAGGGAATGTGTGATATTCAAACTGATCCTTTTGAAATAATATTTTGGCTCCTGGGAGTTCCTTAAGATTCCATATAAAATTTCAGGATGGATTTTTTTTTTATTTCTGCAGAAATTATACTGAGATTTTTGATAGTAATTGTACTGAATCTGTAGATGGCAGTCAAGAGTGTGGACACCTCAACAGTATGAAGCCTTCAAATTCTAGAACAGAGTGTTTTCCTATGTTTTTGTATTCTTTTTAATTAAGAAAAATAGTTACATTAATTTTTATTTATGTGGGTTGGGGTGCGATTTGTGTGTTGGTACCCACAGAGGTCAGAAGATGATGTTAGAACCCCTGGAACTGAAATTGCAGGCTGTTGTCAGCCACCCGACATGGGTGCTGGCAACCAAACTTGGGTCCTGTGGAAGAACCAAACTTGGGTCCTGTGGAAGCACTCTTAACCACTGAGCCATCTCTCTAGTTCCCTTTGTATCTTTAGTTTAAAAAATGTTTAGTTTGTTTGTTTACATATTTACTGTGCACCCTCATGTATGCATACCTGTGGTGGACAAGGTGAGGCCAATTTTCTCCTTTCACCACCATGAGGTCTCTGGGATCAAACCCATATCTTCCGAATTGTCTGCAAGCTCCCTTCCCCACTGAGCCATCTTACTGTCCTTGTACCTTTACATTTTTAAGTAGAGTTTTATAGATTTCAGTGAGCTGGCATTTTTCCTTTTTCCTTAAGTGTATTCTTAAATTTTTAATTCTTTTTAGTGCTATTGCAAATGCAATTACTCTCCAGCCTTGCTGTTAATGTTTATTTCATATATGCATTAATTAATTACAAGGATGGGGATGCTGAGGTACAGGATATGAAGTGGCTTGCCCTCCTAGCAGTAACATGGATATTATCTAATTGTGATGCCAGGCTCAGGAGCACAGGGACCAAAGCATCACCTACCCACTGCTGTTCCTCTACCAGAGAGGTTTAGGATGGTGAATTTTGACAAGTTTGTGGTGGGAAATTCAGTGTTATTGTAGATTCTGCCCACATCTCCCATGTCTTTCCTTTTTCTACTTTTTCTAATTACCTTCATCCGTGATCATTATGAGAGGTAGACAAGTTCTAGGTAACAACCCTCTGTGCTCACTGTTTAAAACCTGGATGCTTATAGCTGATTGTTTTTATAGTCTGCCTTCCTTTATGAATGGGACTGTGAATGGCACCTATTAATCACACCTATTATTTCTTCCCCCTCCCTGCCATCTTTCTCTCTCATTTTATTTCCATAAATAATTGAAAACTGGCTTGCAGATATAGCAGTAAAATTTTTTTAAGCTGTGCTTTTGTGATAGTTGTGTTGGTCTTTTCTTTATTATGGGTGTGTCTGGAGGGTACAAAGATCCCTTTGTATATGCACCTTCGATAAACTGATGGTCTGAACAGACGCTTCACTTGTCTCTGGCAGAAGAGCAGCAGCCTGCTTTGGGAGCAAGACAGGAGCTTAATAACCCCTTGTGAGCTCGGTTATCAGAATCTCGGAAGGGGACATAGAAATACTTTAACATGTCACCTTCTTTTTTTTTTTTTATTACTCAGTGGAGAATCTCCAATGGACAGACTAGAAAAATGTTTGAGCCAGGTGTGGCGGTATACACCAGCCATTCTAGAGCTTAGAAGGCTGAGATTGGAGGACCATGAGTTTGAGATAAGACTGATTTGAATAACACCCACATGCACATGAGAGAGAGGACTGTTTTGAATATTCTGTAATGTTCTTCCCATGCAAACAATTAGGAAAAAATTGAAGACAAAAATCAACTCTCCCTCTCCAGTTAATGATGCAATAATAGAACTCTACTGATTATCACTCTTAAGTATCTTCCAGTCCCTTTATTCTCTGGCCCCACTGTACTGTCTCCTGTCTGCAGTGGCAGGGACAGAGACATAAGTTTGGTACTTTATCAAAGATGCAATAGCACAAGTATCTAAGACAGTTGCTGCTGTGGATCTTATTAATTTATGGAATTCCATCTTATATGAAGGAAATTAGCTCTGTGGTTAGCTTTTACATTGTTGTTCTGACTTTGATTATCATGGCTCTTAGGCAATTTTTTAATGTGTGTGAATGTTTTATGTTTTCTTATTCAGTACAGACTTTGATTTATATAGTAGTATTTCTCATCCTAAGGAAATATATGTGCACACATACATACATATATCCTTATTTCTTCTAGTATTCTATTGTGTTGTTTTCTAAATACATATGTATGAACCTATAATTTATTTTAATATAAAATATAACAGGCATAGAAAACAATTTTTTCAGATCTTTTAAAGTTATCCTAGCACTATTTATTAATAGTTCATTTTGAAATGCTCACTTGATCATACATTAAATGTGGATATCGCTATGGGTTTATTTCTGGACATTCTATTATGGTCTGCTCATTTGTCTATTGGTGTAACAGTCCTCAGTGATTTAATGGTTGTCAGGATGAATCTTGATTGCAGCATTCAGATGTTTTGGCTTAATGTCTGTTTAAAACATCTGACAAATGATGAATCAGAACTTGTAGCAGTGAGAAAGTTACATGCTTGTGAGTCCAAAGTAAACCATGAAATGTCTATAAAATTAAATTAGCAGCGTCTCTGCTTCCCAGCTGAATATAGTGTGTTTCTGTAGGCTAACGCCCTCACTGAAATGCAAATGTGGATAAATCACAAAAACTTCTTATTTCTAAAGGTGTGTATTAGTTATTTTTCTCCTTGCAGTGATAAAATTACCTGACAAGAGCAGCTTAAGGAGGGAAGGGTTTGTTTTGGTCCATGGTTTGGAGCGTGTAGTTCATCATAACTGGGGAAGCATGGCAGTGAACATGGCCCCAGCGGTGCTGGCAGCAGTGTAAGGAGTGGTCACAGTCTGTCCACAGTAAGGAGGAGGAAAGAGACGGATGTCAGCGCTTCCCATGACCTTTTGTTCTTATTCTGTCTGGGGCCTAGGTCTGCCCAGGTGATGGTGCCACTAACAATCAGGGTGGGTCTTCCCTCCTCACCTAAACCTCTTTGGAAACACCCTTGAAGGCATGTGTCAATTCTGGGCAAAGCCATAGGATAAGGCTTACACAAGCAGAGAACATTTGTTAGGGAAAAGAAAACACAGCTATGAGAATTCTTCAGAGCTTGTATGACAAAATGGAAACTCATAGGGCCATTAGTGAACAAGGGTGGTGTTCTTTCCATGCAGGATGTTTCCTGGGTTCTGGTGGTATATGGAACACTGGTGAACAAAGATGGAAGATGGTAGAGGGCAGAGCCAACTCTCCCATAGTCTCGTGCTAGGGAGAAAGCCAGTATTAACCTCAACACAAAGCCAAACTATCCCGAAGGTTTCATCGAGGAAAGGAG
This sequence comes from Lophiomys imhausi, assembly GCA_907164525.1. Taxonomy (NCBI): domain Eukaryota; kingdom Metazoa; phylum Chordata; class Mammalia; order Rodentia; family Muridae; genus Lophiomys; species Lophiomys imhausi. The sequence continues at coordinate 15,520,499 of CAJQZJ010004381.1, read as the reverse complement.
GCAGATTGTCAGGACAAGGGAGCATCAACTAGAGTGACTTTGGGTCCTTAGCGCACACTATGGGTACAATTAGGAAAAACTCATTTGCAAAGAAGCAATAAGGGCTGATAACAATGGAGAAGTCGTGCAGCAGATGGAGACCCTCATATGATCAATACACTAGTATCCTCAAACAAGAGCAATAGCAAGATTAAGGTTATTATGTTTGAGAAAATAGAGAGAAAGAAGGACAAATGGAGGCAAGTGTGTATGATTTTAACAGGTTAGACAAATCTATACAAAGGAGCTAGGTGAATATCTGATAAGTGAGAGATTTATCAAATTCAAACAAAATAAACATAAAAAATGAAAATTATAGTAAAGTGACCTAGAATTAAAATTGTAAAATTGTTACAGTATTTGAAGGGAGGGGAATCCAATTCATTTTACTTTTTAATGCCTATTGGCTTATTTTTCAGGTGTTTATTTGAAGGACTAGGAAATGAAGGCAGGGCTTGACTCATGCCAGGTTTGTTGCCTTTAAAGAAACAAGAAACAACATGGGAAACCTTATCTCATCAGATGCTACAAAAGCCAGAAAGTAAATGAACACCACTCTTTAAAGTTTGATGGAAAATAATGGCAATCCTAGGAGTCTATGTTCAACAAAAATATCTTTCAAAAATGAAGATAGGGCTGGCAGCCTGGCTCAGAGGGCAAAGGTGCTTGGTCCTAGACCACCTGGATTTGATTCTCTCAACCCATATGGTAGGAGGTGAGAACTTCAGAAGTTGTCTTTTGACTTCCACACCTGTGCTGTAGCACAAATGCACACACATACATGTACACATACACATACATACTCATATGTATATACTCACTTTTATATATACATACACACATATACACACATTTATATCCACATATATATACACATACATGCACATACATACATACACATTGATATACACATGAACATACACATATACTCAATGCAATAAACCAATGTAAAAAAGAATGAAAGTAAATATATGTTTTCAGTAAAAAAAAAACAGTGAAATAATTAGTCAAAAACAGGCCACACTCACTAAAGAAGTCTAAGCCAACTCCTCAGGCCTGAAGAAAGTGATTCCAGATGGAAATATGGAAACACTGGAGGAAATGAGGAATAATATAATGGGAAAATATATGGAAATGTAAATAAATGCTGACTGCACAAAACAATAATGTTAGTGTCTGTTGGAGTTTAAATTAGACACAGGGATAGGAATGCGTGACTATGACAATATCAGTGACCTTAAAAAACAGGATCTGGACATTACAAACTGTATCAGGAAAAAGAAATAGTGGTAAGCATGTTAATGTTCTGCTGAGACCCTTTAATTCAGTTCCTCATGTTGTGGTGAACCCCAATCATAAAATTATTTTGTTGCTACTTCCTAACTGTAAATTTGTTGCTGTTATGGATTGCAATGTATATATCCGATATGCAGGATATCTGATATGTAATCCCAAAGAGGTTGCGACCAACAGGTTGAGAACCACTGCAGTCTAAGATGTAAAGGAGCCTACACTGACCCCAAAGGGAAAGGTGAGGTAACTTAGCAATCAACAGTGACCAGAGGAAGATGTTGAATAATAAGGAGCACTTCAGCAGGAAGTGAGTAGAGAGAAAAGGATATCGTGTAGGAAACAAGTAAAAAAATAATTACATATGAGTTTAAACCTACCCATAATTTCATAAAATATAAATGGACTAAATACTCCAGTAGTTAATCACATTAATAAAAATGAATATGTAATACCAGATATAGTTTTAAACATAAAATCATAAGAAACTATGGTGGACAGGACACAAAATCAAGCTCTCTCATGAGTGTGTGCACAGTGATCCTTTATGAAATATTATCAAGGGAGACTCAATAACCTTAAGAAGGATGATGGACTGCACTATGTTGGGTTTATACATGTGAAAAGGATGGTTATCAGAACATGTGCAAGAGATGTATCATCTTATACCTAGCATGAAGGTCACAATGACTGATATTCTGTTTCAGGTACCAGTGAGGCAGAGTTTATCGTGAGAGAACAGCAATTGAGACGCTCCTGTGTTCCCTGGGTTGAGATCACATTTCTTTTCTTTTCTATTTTTTTTCTTTTCTCGTCTTTTCCTTTCCTTTCTTTTTTTTTTTTTTTTTTTTTAATCCAAAGGACAAGAGCAGATGCTGAAGGAAAAAAGTGGAGAACTGACGACTTTGTTGTCCATTCAATCTATCTTCCCACCTCATTCTGTATTCAGGAGGGTTCCTGTCATGAGCAGTGGTAACGTGCAAGTTCTCCTGCTCTCTTGCTAGGTTTGATTGGGTTGAAGAAGATCTTTGTTCCCTTCAACAGTACCCCCAGGAGTGGCAGCATAACTCAACTTATGGGATGCAGTCGTTCTTAGTTGCTGGGGTGTGACTTCCAGGCACTGACACCTGCCATCTTCTTTAGGCTTATTAATGTCAACAGTCCCTTGCTCTTGTCCTTCTTGAACATCCCTGGGTGCTTCCCCTAAACTTATCATCACACAGCTTTCTGATCTGTCTTCCCACTAAACTCTCCTTATGTCCTCATTTGCATGTCCTAAGTTTTTTGCAAGGACCCTCACTAATATCCTCCCAATTTTTATCTCCACTCAGAATACTTGTCAACACATTCCTAAACTTGGCAAGTGTCACTACCACATATACCCAAGCCAGGTGTCCCGGTGACATCCTGGTTGAATTTTTTCTCTTACACTTTGTAGTCCATGCCAATGGAATTTTTTCCCTTTAACATTCTATTCACCATGCGTGCAAGCACAGCTTTCTCAGTTGCTGCTAGCAATGGTTCCTGATGTAACTTCCTTTAAGGAAGTCAGTTCATGCTACCATGAAGAATGTAGGAGAAAGCACACCAGTTACTTAGAATCCCTTGGTATGCCTCTCATCTGGTTTTTCTTGACAAAGGTTCCAGAGTCTTGATGCTTTAAGGGAATAATGAGGAGGCCATTGTGATAGAAAAACACAGTTAATGTAGAGAATCAGACAATGAACCCAGAGACTTGCAAAAAAAATTATTGAATTCTGCTGAGGGAATGATATTGAGCCTTTGGGAAGATCTGAGCAGGACACAACATGAGGGGATGCATGTTTTGAAATGATCACTGTGGCTTTATATTGGGAATGTTTTCTTCAACAAGGGCAGTAACAAATCATGAACAAGTGAGATGAATTTGGAAAATGATGGTGATGGCTTAGATGGAGAGAGCACACTGAGAAGTGTTTACATCTAGGATTCATTCTGAAAATAGAGATGAGGTATGAGATAGAGAGAGAGGCAAGATAGGATTAGCAGGATGGGGGAAGGAAGGAGGAACTGATGGCTTTCAGGTTGAGCAATTGGGAAGATGGGGCTACTAATTCCTACCATATGGGATGCAGCTGAAGAAGCAGTTTTTGATAGAGTTCAAGGATCTCAGGTTTGGGCATATTTGAGCCACACACTGGAGATCTCATGTAGACAGCTGAGTTTGCACACGTGGAGATGATATTAGAGATCTGGACTAAAGCTCCAAAGTTGTGCAGATCTGTGATTGGCTATCTATAGCACCTAAGATCTCTGACGAATTAATGTGTTGGCATGTTTGGAACTCTAGGTAAGCTATCAGCTCTCAGGGTTAGCAACAACTGTACTTCCTGGTGTTCACGCTGTTTAGAACAAGGCATATTACATGTTTGCTGACTGTATCAGCTACTTTTCTATTGCTTCTATTTTGTGAGGAGACATTATGATCAAGGCAATTTAGAGAAGAAAACATTTAAGCTGGAAGTGTGCAGTTCCAGAGGGTAGTAGAGTCTATGACCATCATGGCAGATAACATGACAGTAGGCAGACAGGCATGGTGCTAAAACAGTAGCTGAGAACTTACAGGTTGAGACAACAACTATGATGGGGTGGGGGGAGTGCTAACTGGGAACATTATGGACTTTTGAAACCTCAAAGTCCCCCCACCCCAATGACGTACCTCTTCCAACAAGGCCACACCTTCTAATGCTTCCCAAACAGTTCCACTGACTGGAAACTAAACATTCAAATATATGAGCGTATACAGTCCAGGCTCATTTAATCTACCACACTGACCAAATTAATGTGTGTACGGTTCCCATTTGCTGCCTTCTTATTCATACATCTTTCCCTTTCTAATTATCATCTCCTTAATCCACATAATAAACCTAGAAGGCCCCCCAATATACAATGGTAACACTGAGACACTTATCCCATAGTCTATTCTTCTTGGCCTGCATTTGTAGTAGGACAAATCTTTTGGACTGACATAACTACACTTAGAAGACAGGTTTCCTTGAATCTAGTTCGCTTATAGTCTCTGACATACTGGGCAAAGTGTATTTTATTACAAAGCCATGCATGATTCACTTTGGCATATCAACTATTAACTATCATGTCCATACATTCTTCTACAATTATAATGTCTCATAGTTTCCAATGACATTCTGTACATGTTGTCCAATTAATTCCTGCAATCTGTCTGTGACAGAGGATCAGTGAAATTGTGACTTTCTGGCGGTGGGGAGAAGGCACAGTGGGTAAGATCGCTGGTTCTGTAATGATGCAGACCAAGCTCAAGTCCTTACCACTCATGCAAAAATCACATGGCTATGTGTGGCTGTTACCCTAGCACTGTGGAGCCAAGACAGGCGGATCATGAGTGCTTGCTAGCCAGCCAGCCGAGCCAAAGCAGTGAGGTCTAAAAGTCCAGGACAGTGAGACTCTCTCTCTCTCTCTCTCTCTCTCTCTCTCTCTCTCTCTCTCTCTCTGTCTGTCTCTCTCTCTTCCAAGACAGAGTTTCTTGGTATATCCTTATCTGTTCTAAACTCACTTTTTAGACCAAGCTGGCCTTGAACTCTCACAGTGATCCACCTGCCTCTGCCTCCCAAGTACTGGGATTAAAGATGTGGGCCACCAGGCCCGGCAATTAGACAGCTGTGAATTGCCATGTGGTTGCTGGGATTTGAAACCAGGTCCTTTGAAAGAGCAGCCAGTGCTCTTAACCGCTGAGCCATGTCTCCAGCCCGAGACCCTTTCTCAAGGCAGTAAGGCAGAGGGTGATAGAAGACTCCTGATGTCCTGCTCTGTCCTCTGCACAGGCACACTGCGATGCATTCACCCCCACCCCCCATCATTAAGTGGCAGGGCTTGAACTTGAACTTTGTGACTCTAATTCTCAAGCTCTTATTTTCACACTATGTTATCTGCCTGGTGGCTTCCACATTTTCATTTTCATTGTAGAATATAGTCTGCAATGGCTTTTTTTTTCATGAAGACTATTAATATATAGTCCAACTTGGAACCACCAAGGCTTTTAAAAAGAAATATATATGGCAAAATTAGAAGTAATTCCTTACATAATTTGGGATGGCTGTCACCATCACCACCACCAACATCATCATCAATAACTACTCTAAAAGATAACAAGCTCTGGTGATGATGTGGAGAAATGGAAACCCTATACACTACGGACGAAAGGTAGCACTAAAATAAAGCTTCTGCTTTGGAAACCAATGGCAATCACTCAAGAAACTAAGACCAGAATTATCATATTAGCAATTATCATATCCATCAATTCTGCCTAGTATTTGTCCAAAATAATTAAAATCATGATCTCGAAGAGATGCCTAAGCTCCCAGGTTTGTGGTAGCATAGACACAGTATTGAAGATAAGAACACAACCTAAATGCCCATGGGGGGGGGAAATGGGTAAATCTACAAACATCCCCCTCACAGAGACAGAGAGACAGCAAGAGACACAGAGAGAGGCAGAATAGTATTTAGACTTGAAAGTGATTCTGCCAGGTGCAAAAACATGGATGAGCCATTTACAGAAAGGCAAGAGCTGACTGATTACAGTTATGAAATATCTAAAATAATAGAACATAAAAGCTGAGAGTAGTTTTAGGGACTAGAGAGGGCAAATAGGAGTTGCTATTCAAAGTGTAAATTCTTCATGATACAAGATGCTTGGATTCTAGAGATTCACAGTACAATGATGAGTCTATATTTACCAATATTGTATTGTGTGTCTAAAATTTGTTAAGAATTTAGATAATTTTGTGAAATACTATTGAATCTTAAAATGGAGACTCCTATAATTTGTGACAACATGAATAAATTTGGAAAATATTGTGCTAAATGAAGTAAGTTAAATACAGAAAGATAAACACCGCATGATCCTACTTATATATGGAATCTTACAAAATTAAAGTCATAGATATAGAGAGACAGCTACCAGAGGACAGATGTAGGAATTTGTGAATCATTTCAGGTCTGTCACACAGCAGGGTGATCACAGTCAGGAAAAAAATATATTAGAAATCTCAAAAGAACTAAAAGAACACATTTCAAATACTTTACAATAAAATTATAGATTAATTAGGTAACAGTTACACTAATTTATTTGATTTGGCCATGCCACAGTGACCAGGTGGAGAGAATTATGACATCATGACCTGTTAGTGTATGTAATATGGCTTGTCAACAAAAAAGAAAATAAGTGTAAATAAGTGGACAGATGATGCAAGTGGAAAGGGGTTGTTGCTGAGAGAAGCTCAGCAGGTGAAGACGCCACTGGTTTGCAAAGCTGGTAGCAAGCATCTAGAAGAGCAGTGTGAACTTTAATCCCAATCTGACCAAATGAATGAGGTCACACTGTTGGGCCATACTTGGTATTTCTCAGCAGGCCCCGGACACACACACCTCTGCCTGCTGGGTTACCTTTCCAAACCGTAAAGTTGACGTCATTGTTTTCTTTTTTCCCTACCAGACAGTCTTGTTCTTTGTCTCGCTGTCCCTGGAGCTTCTGGGTAGTTCTTCCACCAGTATTTTCCCTGTGTGTTTTGGATAGAACTCTGTAGGAGGATGGCTTTAGTACTTGCCTCCATTTTCTCTTGGACTCTTTTCTTTTTTAGACTTAGCATTCTGGGATTTTTCAATTGTGTTTGAATGGACTTGAAAAGGAAACTTCAAAGAGGCCATTTGGATTGTTCTCAAATGCAGACAGCAACAGTATCCACCTAGGACAAGGGAAATCCAGTGTTGAAATGTCCAGGCCCCCTTCCTTCTCTCTGAGGGGGTCTTTCATGAGTGTTTCCACTCCCTCCAGTGAGAACACACAAAGAGGTCCCTGTGTGAAGCAGACCCAGCCTTCCACACATCTGGACTGTGTCCACAGTATCCCTGAACAAAATGTCTGCAGGAGGACCCATTTGCTCAATCTTCGAAGCACATCTGGCAAAGAGCTGACTCCTGAGCGAAGCGCTGAGTAGCCTGTTAGACCCCCTCAGCGCTGCGTCAATCCATTCCACTAGTGGAGGTGTGTCCATGAAACTGAGGGTTCCTTTTCCTGTTGCAAACCATGCTGCGAGCCGTGGATGCCACCTGGCCCTTCCTGGGAGATGACAGTTTTAACTGCAATGAAACATCCACCCTACCTCCATCTCCTTTTTTGTCCCTAGCTTCCTTGTGGGTGTGCCCAAACTGCAAATTGCAATGATGTCACCTTACTGGTTGGTAATGTCACTCTCCTGTCTTCTCCTCTCACCTGTCTATTCAGGTCACATCACTTCTTAGGTGTTGAGCTAAAATAACCAGCATAACCTCAAACAGAGAAGGGCCAGGGAAGAACTCCACTTTCCCACTAACCTGCTGCAAACACTGGTGATTGTAACACAGGTGTTTTTTTTCTGTAAATGATAGGAGATTGCAATATGGACTCAGCATACTATGGGAGACCATGGATGCATACAAAGAGTTCAGGGCAAGGACTTAAAGGAAACAAGGAAAAGTACATGAAAGTTTTTTTGAAACAGATACCATTGGTGACAAGGGCTTGCTGCAGGTATTAGAACTGGTTCCTGGGCCAACATTATTATACAGCATGTACCTGGAATATAGGGCTTCCTCAGGAATTTGCTAAATTGATCTTGTTATAGGCGGGGCCCTTCCATCATGGTCGATTGACTCCATTTAGAATTTGATGTAAGTGACTTTGTTTCAGTACCAGCAACTTTCACAATAATCTCTCCATTTCAAATGTGCCTTCTCCTGGAAGCTTGATTGCCAAAGCTATAATTGTAACGGTGTCCATTTTTAAGATGACTATGGTAGATACACAAGTGGTTTTGGTAGGGATGGATTGAACTATTTTTTCCAGGGATGTTAGCAGACATAGGGCAAACTGTTACAGTTCATAACCCATTGCCTTTGCTGGGGACTATGGGCATGGTGGTTGTAGGATCATATTCCCAGTGGGTTGAAGTTGGGCTGAGCATGTTTTCTATTTTTTCTGTGCCCATTTGGTCTTTGTAGGATAACTTTAAACCGTTGTTAATCTCAGAAGATTAATGGCCTCAAAAAAAAAATTGGCTCAATGGAGTCTTATTGTCTTCTGTTCCCACAGAATAACTTAGCCATTACAGTAAGAGCTCGTGCTTACTTAAGCTTTTATAACTAGTCTGTGCCTTGATAAGTAAACATTTGGTTTTGGTGGAGATTACTCCATATACATATGATCATTGTGTGTTGAGAATATGGCTTTCTATGCCCCAGCTGCCCACTTCTAGGTCTGTGGCCAAAGGAAACAAAATCAGCACATCAAAAAGATCCCTGGGTGCCCATGCCTACTGCAGTCCTATTCAAAATAGTGAAGTGATGGAAACAACCAAGCCCCTAACAAAGGATGAGCTGATAGAGAAAATGACACAGGAAGACAACATAAAAGGAACAGAATGTTACTATTTCCATCAAAATTGATGGAACTGGAGGACATTGTGTCACGTGAAATGCACCAGGTATGAGATTTTTTTCCCCAGACGATAAAAATTCTATGTATGCCCTTACGGAGGAGACAAGGTCAGCTGGTGACTTGTCAGGAGGGGAGTTAGTTTTCGTTAAGGGTGTGGTTATCTGTAGGTCAACCGTGCCCCAGTGGATACCCCTACCCAGGATTTGGATGGCAAATTAGACATGAAGTATTATCAAAATTTAAAAAGGACACAAAGTTGGGGTGGTAGAGATGTGGGGGTGGATCTGGGAGGAGTTAAGTGGAGCATAATCAAAATATATTGTCTACAATTCCCAAGGAATAAGTTATTTATGTTTAAAAAAATCCATGCATTTGATTTCAAGTTATGTTCATTTTTTCTTATCTACTTTATGAAGTTGCCCTCCCCTCCCATTGGTTGATGAAACCCTTCTTTGGGAATGCCGAGGAAGGCTCTGTGGTAAATCTCAATTGCAAGGTGGTGTGTGTCTCTTACCCTTTGGGAGGAGCAAGGTTCTGTGGCTCCGGCAGGCACCAACAGTCTGTTTCGTGAGTATTTTTCTCTAAAATCAGGCAAAACAATATTTCTTACTTTTCAAAATAGCATATTTTTAATTTCATGTGCCTTTTCTACAAGCTCTCCCTTGGTTCCTTTTGAGATCTCTACTTTGTCCTAGGAGACATTAAGAGACACCAGCTCCTGATTTTATTGAGTCTCCAAATTTCCAGGAAAGGAGATAGGAGGAAACATGGCTCCATGTTTAACAGGAGCTAGCATGTGTTTTTAAGAACTTATTGTAAGACAGTGCATTCTTGACAGGCCTCTTTTAAATTTATTTTGCCAAGGAGCTTAAGAAATTTGTATTTCTATCTCAGTCCATGTGGAAAGCAAACGCCTGCTAAGTTACCAGGGTGTGAGGAATGGCCAGTGCCTCCTTTCGTACTTTCTTTCACGAGAGCACCAGCTCTCTGGGAGAACATCACAACCATTTCCGCTCTAATTAGGAGCTACAAAAATAAATGAGAGCATTCAGAACAAAAACACAAATGCAAATCAGCCACCACCACTTGAACTAGGTCCTCTAACTTCCCACAGTTCAAATTGAAAACTGCAGGAAGCTGAAGGTCAATGAGGAATGCGTTAGATTTGTCATCTGCGATTCCTGTACCAAAGGGGATCTTGTCTGCTTGCTCGTGTATCGTGCACCTTCATCTGGAAACTACAGCTATTGCTCTTAGGCCCTATGCTAATAGTTTCTTGCTGATCATTTGAGAGCAGGTACGATTGTCCTGGAAGCATTATAAAAGCCAGTTCTCATTCATTTACTTCCAGGAAAGATTATGAGTACCTGTCTTACCAAAGCACAAAGGAGCTTGGTCTCTGAGACCCAACTCCCTCAACACGTAAGTTTTTGTGTGTACTTCAGAACACAAAGATACTTAAGTCCACACACATCAGTGTGGGTTGGTGTAGGATAACTCAGTCACTCCCCAGAAATACCTTCCACCCTATGTATGAAAGCCTACAAGGGATGGGCTCGTGGAAAAAAAGGTGGTGTTTGAGGGTTTATCCTGAATATGGTTGGGGTGCAGGGGTTGCTGTGCATACAGACACAGGATTAGACTGCCCAGCCTCCTAGCACACTCAGTCTATTCCAGTGTCTCCCTGGGCTGCTCTCCCTTAGCACTGACTAGACCCTTATTTGAAAACCTAATCAGAAGGCCTCTAACTATTGGTGTATCAGATACTGCAGAGGGTTGATCTGGAAGACACATTAGAAGTATATTATCATCTATGGCTCCGGATTATTCTGAGATATTTACTGTCACAGTGTTAATCCTAATGTTGCAGAAACAGGAGTAGTGGTTGGTGTCAAGTAGGCTGAGTCTTAAGATTAATGACTAGACCTGACCTTAAGCCTGTTGGGTCTAAGACACGTGAATGTAAGCGATACGTTCAACTGCTGCTAGGATCTTGCAGTGTAGTGTAGCTACCAGTGTTCTCTGTCATTTCAAACTCAGATGAAAAGGGGGAGATATAGGGCTGATGATGCAGGCCTGGAATCCAAGTGTTGGCAAGGTGGAGGCTGGGGGGAACATGAATTCAAAGATTCACAGTCACCCTCAGCTACTTAGGAAGTTAGAGGCCAGCATGGGCTATATGAGACTCTGGCTCAAAAAGCTGAAAAGAGAAAGAGAGGCGGAAGAGCTGGATCAGTAGCTAAGAGCACTCTCTGAACTGACTGAGGGCCCAGGCTTGGTTCCCAGCACCTACCTTCTAGCTCACAAGTGTCTGTAACTCTAATTTCAGAGAATCTATTACCTTCTTTGGGCCTCTGTGGTCACTGCAGGCATGTGGTGTACACACATATAAGCAGACAAACACATGCATAAAATAAAATTAATACTTTTTTTTAAAAAAAGAGGCTTTGCTTATTTATTAAATTTATCTGTATATTTATCCTCTAGGAAAAGGATAGAAGCTTCTCTTCAGAATAGTCACATTCTGGAAGTTTCCTAAACTACAGCAGATGAAGGTGCCTTGGGGTCAAATTAAAAACACCAACTGCAACAAAAAGCCGGAAGTCTATGGCTCCGACCAGGGTATCATTAGGAACTCCAAGCTCCTTAGAAAGCTTTCCTGGTAAAGGTTTTTATGCCGTACCCCTCAGGAAGGCATTCTGCTTCCTCCCCTTCCTGTTCATATCTGGCTGTTCTCGTTCCCTCTGTGCTCCTGACCGAGCTGTCATCCCTCTCTTACCTTCCATGCTGTGGATGGTTTATGGCCCTCGCTGCTTTTTTCTTCTCTTTCATTTCTACCCCACCATCCTGATTTGAGGTCCTGCTTCTAATCACATTATTTTCCATTTCCCACAAGAATCAAGATCTATGGTGTTCCTCAGGGTCCCGGTCTAAAAACTTTGCTGTACTTCTTTAATGAGCTCAGCATCTCTTGTGACTGTATCATTCCTGATGTCATTTGGTCCTTCAGATATTCACAGACATGTTAGAATTCTTAGTGGTCATGTGATTTAGGCTCTGAGACATTTGCCTCCTACTTTCATGTGTTTTTATCCTCTGCCATATATTCTTAAAACTGTAAAGGCCTCTATTTCACTCATCCAATTCCCTATCAACATGGTATCCTCATTTTTATTTTTAAATGACACTATTAGGCCTTCCTCTACAGTCCTCTACAATCATGCCAGATGAAGCCACCAATGTCCCTTTCGTGAATGCATCAGCTTTCTGTCTCTTGATGCTCCACGGTGAGATGCTCCACGCTCATTTGGAGAGCAACACAACCCATTTTCAGTAGAGCGAGAAAATATTGAGCTTCTGTTTATGTTTGTTTTTTCATCAAAAGGGAAAGTATAAGACTCCATTCTGTGTCTTATCCTGACTGCCCTTGGCACAGATAGCAGTGCTGTGTAACACGTGGTCTCTGAGGGACCCTGCAGGAATGGCACGCCAGGGTCTGATTACCAACATTGGTGCTGTAGACTACCACTCATGTTTTCCTGGTGAAATGGAATTAGTACACTAAATCTCACAAAGCATTTGAAGTGGCATGCAGAGGGGCTGCAAAGGGAATAGAGGTTACGCATATACTAAAAATACCGATGGAAAGAAAAGGAAATAATGGAGCTAACTCCTTAGAAAAAATGTATATCAACCAATCGAGGCAAAATAATGGATATTTATTACAAAATGAGAGAAGTCAAAATCATTAAGAGTTTAAAAGAAAATTGAAAATTATCTAGAAATTACTTGATACATGCTTTAAAATGATTGTTAAGAGTGGGTCTAGGGTAGGCAAGTCCTTCGTAATTCCTGCTTTACAATTAATGTCTGTCAGAGAAATGGGACCAAAAGGCTGAAGATTGATGCTCTAATGTATGGAGAGAAATTGGGAAATATCCAGGCAGCCAGTTGTCTGTCATTTCTTAGTTTTGGAAGCTGCTGGCCCTGCACTTCCTGTTTATTCAGATATATTTATCCTTCTCAGGTCTCTGATGTGGTTGAAGACTAGATAGTTATAGTCTCACAGCTAAATTTTGAGTTGTTTAAGAATTAAGAGGGTGTTCTGGATCTAAGAAGATGTTTTTAAGTTGGTGGTGCAAGTTAGGATGGAAGCTGAGTTGGATACAGAACTTTGCCAAATATGTATGGACTGGACATTGGGAATGTATGTTATGCCTTATAATTTTCATAATTATGGCCTAATTATTCTTGTTGTTTTGTATTGTATTTGTTGTTATAAGAGAAAGAGCCATTTGTTGGGCTGAAAGTGGGAGCTGTTGGGGGAAAATGATATACCTTAAACTTTTTTTAAAAAAGGAAGCAGATGGGGGGAGGGGGAAGAGGATGGGAGGGTGGGACTGGAGGGTGGAGTAGGGAGGAGAGTGTGATTGAGATGTAACTTGAAGAAATAAAAATAAAATAAAATAAATAGTGGGTCTAGGACTGAGAGATGGCTCAGGAATTAAGAGAATACCAGGGTATCTGATACCCTCTTTTGACTTTAGCAAGGACCTGAACACATGTGCACATAGCCACACAGAGATATACACCTATACAGATAATTAAAACTAATAAAAATAAATTTTCTGGAAGGAAAAACATGGTGTTATTGGAGGCTACAGATTTCTGCTTTGAGACATTAGCTACCACAATCAGCAAGTCAGTAAAAACCAAGAATCTAGATGTAATTAGTAACATTTTAAGTGGAAGCTAAGATCTATTTTAGTATCATTTATACAAGGAAAACAATAATAAAATAGTGCTAGTAAAAGCAAAAAAGAAACCTTTTAATATGCTTTACCTTTATTCTACTATTTTATACTTTTATTTTTGAGAAAACTTTATATGAATCATGAATAAAAAGATATACTTTATATATTAGGAACTGTACATATTGAGTAGAAAAACCAATCTTAAACTCCAGAGACATCATGGGATAATCCACAAACCCAGATGCATCATGGGATAATTCAGAAACTCTAGAGCATCATGGGATAACCCTGAGAGTGAGAGTCCAAGTGACTCCTCTGAGGAAAGAAAACATCTTTTTGGTGGACAGTGAGAAGACATACCAATGTAGGTAACATCAACTACTAAGAGCAGTGAGTCTTAGGAGGCATCTTACTTACAAAACAATTTGCCCATTTTGGGGAGGGGGAAGAAATGAACTGAGGGAGGGGTTGGAGGTGAAATTTTTTGTCAATAGCAAAGAAGTACTTTTTCTAGAGTATAATATGATTATCAAACATCACACACACACACACACACACACAAAACTCACACAAAAATAGAATTATTACAGCACATCCTTCTCTTTCAGCTTAGTATAACTCTGTATGTCCTGTGTTATATCATGTATGGTCTGTGTGGTTTCTCAGCAAAGGGCCTGGTGAAGGTCATGGAGAAAAGAACTTCTGAGGATGAAGTGGGGCTTTGTTATTTCTTCTGCTGTCTGGAGGTACTCTCCCAGCTAGTCAGTCTTTAGGAGAGAGGCAGGACATCAATTATCACCAGCTGCACACACATTACAGGTCATTCTTGGAGTGACACATTTTCCAGGGCTATTTGAGATCACACACACACACACACACACACACACACACACACACACACACTGAACCAAATAGTTACTTTCCGTTAGCCCTCAGCAGAGTCCTACACAGAGTCAGACTTTTCAGTGACTTGTGAAGTTATCAATGGCTCCTGAGAAACTGGGGTCACTTTTGATTGCTTGTGATTTTTAATCAGACAAGAGACAATAAGCTGTCATAGCACATACACTCTGTTGTTGAGGAAGGTCTAATAACATTGCTTCTGATAGGCTGACTTCAATGCTGATCTGGTTACTGCCCCCTCTGAGGCATTCTCTTGATTGGTTAATAAAAGTCGCTGATGGCCAATTAGCTGGGCAGAAAGAGTATAGGAAAGTGGGACTTCCTGAAATTAAAACAGGAACCCTGCATTTTACACAGAGGATTAGTTCATTCAGCCAGAGACACGGAAGCAGACAGACATGTTTGAGAATGCTGGAAGGTAATCTTAGACACATGGCGGTTTGGGATTAGGTGATCTGGGTTAACTTAGAGTAGCTAATCGAAAGTCTGCCCAGCTAAGGGCTAAGTGTTCAAACCTTAAAAGGTTCTGGTGTATTTAATTATTGGGGAAAGGACTGAGGCAGCTTATAGGCTGTCAGTCCAAGCAATCCAGGGCCGTTGGACTCCCCGGACTCCTGGACTCCCTTTGAACTTTGGCAAATCTCCTGCCAAGCCAAGCCGTCGGTAATTCTACTGGCCTAATATAACAACTTATATTACTTAACCCGAGTTTAGGTTACAGGTGGTGTAGGCCACCCTTGGTCTGGGGCTCTTTCCCCAGGACAAATCAGGCTGCGGGTTAAGGCGGGCCAGGCCCATCAGCTGATATCCTGCCAGGCCACCCGCTGCTCTGCCAAGCTGCTGGCTGCTCTACTGGCCTAATCTTACAGTTTATACTTATTAATAAATACAATTGGTAATTAAATTGCAGTTTTGCTCTATTTTATAGCTTTGTTGATTTGGAAGAAATTCCGACTTTTTACAACATTGTGTGTGTATTATGTCTTAAAATGTTTATCCTGGCCTTCCTGACTCTGATGTATGATATCTCTACATTCCAGACTAACAGGCAAATGCAAATTATTTTGTTGGTGATAATAATCAGTTATTCTCTTCTTAAATCCATTATCTATAAAGAGCTTTCTTACTCATTTTAAAGCCTTGAAATGGAGTGTGTAGGTCAAGTTCATCTTCCTCCATTGTGTTGGCACAGGATAGATATTCAGCAAATGTTTCTTAGTTAAATGATTGAATCAACCAATAAGTGAAGAACTGAATTAAAGTAGATATCAAAGAGACAGGCCATTTTCCTCAGTGACAGGACTACCACACTATGAAATAACAACATGAACAGAGAGAGAAAGTTGTAGAAGATCTGATTCAGGCAAGTTCCAATGACAATGAACAGTGGCAAGGCTTGGTGATAGAAGTTCAATTAGACACATATATTGAAAATGAGCAAGAGATCAAAACTGGACAAGTGCTTTGTCTAGTGGGCCAATTATGAGAGTAAAGACCTACAGGGTAAAGCTATGCTAGATGAGTTCTTGGGGAAGTGAAGAGATCATCTCACCTGTGTGAAGAAAGTAAAGGGTAGAGCTGAGAATTAATAATGGTTTACCTGAAAACAGCACGCCCCTCCCAGCCCCCAAGGCAAGAGCCTTTCTTTAATGCAGCCATAGTTTGATTCCTGTACCTGGGAACAGACAGGAATGTTCAACTTGAAGGATAGATCTGGGCCCAATCAAATCAGTAGAGGCAGAATCAGCTGCCATATCCTCTCTCAGACACACACACACCTTGGGACACCAATCACTCTACTTCATGCACTTATGGAGATATATGTTCTTAACTTGTGTCTCTAGCATCTTGCCAGGAATTCACAAATATTTGGGGATTGAGTGAATTCCCTGAATTGGCAGTTCAACACTGCCTGCAAGAAAAAGCCTAAATGCATTTCTTTGGCATTTTAAGACTTCCCTGTCCAACTGTTATCTGTGTTTCCAGCTGTCCCCTGGTGTTTCAGTACTGAAACTCTGGTAGGATGATTGGTCTCAGACAGCCTGAGCTGGGCGTTTCCTTCATTCTTAGTGTCTTTACAGGAATCCTGACTCAGAAATCCTGAAGTTGAACACAAGGGGGAACAGTTAGACACTCTTTGCTCCCACAATGGCACTGGCTGGTTTGTGGTATCTTTGGAAAGGATCGTACAATTGCAAGGCAACCTCTGAGCACCAGTCTAGACTCAGACTATCTAAGCAAGTCTGTTCAGCCTTTCTTATGAAAACTTCCCAAGGAAGTTACCTCACTACCCTCCGGACCAAGGTCTCCCAGCTTCAGAGGGTTTGAGGACAGAAGCTCTGTGGTCATAGTCTGGGTCAAGACTGCAAATCTTGACAACAGTCTGGGAATATGCTGCTGGCCTGAGGCAGTGTGAGTCAGCTATCAGGAGCCCAGGTAGTCAAAGCAAAACACCCACAAAGTGTACATTCACTGCAGGTCAGAGCAAGGATAGATAGAAGCAGAAACCCAAAGAGGTTAGGTATTGAGAAGGTAAGTATCTGAGGTCTAGGCAGGGAAAATGATGACAGAGTAAAAAAAAGTCAAATAAAGTTATCCACAAATAGGTGCCCTATGTGGCCCTTGATGTGAACTTTAGTTTAAAAAATAAAAGCACATGGAAGCCCACCAATGGTCAGTCTGAAAGAGCAAATGTGGGTAAAGGAATTGAACTTAACACATAGTTACATATAGAGAACTTCAGTGCAACGGTGGACGTTATACCCTTTCATGAGCCTCACCTGAAAGTACCATCCTCTTGTTTAAACCGCTAAGTTGTCGGTGAGTCATCAAGGTCAAGTCATGGAGTCTTCAGAGTCTCTGTGGCGGCTATTCTCTAAGGACAGGGCATCCACTGACTGTCCAGAGTCAACGTGGCTAAAGAGATTGTCGGGGAAGGGGGATGCACGGACAATGCTCTTCAGAGAAGCAAAGCTCTAGACCCAGCCTCTTAGATTAGATGTCTTCAAGTTCACTTTAAACACAAAGTGAATTCCTACCGAGCTAACAACATTCCTATTCCAGTTCAAACACTAGAAGACTATGGTCACACACTGTTGAAATAGCTTGCATTTTTGTAATCCTTACTTAAAACATTATAATATATAAGTCCATGCGTTGCCAAAAATTTAAGTGGTCATCTGTTGACTTTTGCCACTCACATCAAGGGGATAACATGATAAATTTCTCTGTGTGGTCTTTGTTCATCTTAACAATAAACCACTAGAGACCTTAATTTTAGTGTATGTTTCAATGAGAAGAAAAGTAATACAATTAAGGAGTATAATAACTTTCTCTCTCTCTCTCTTGCTTAAAAATGATTAGGAAAGCTCTACATGACTCATGATAGAGCCCACAGGAAATGCTAATAGTTGTCCTTGTGGAGGCTTTCTAGTGGCCAGTCTGTGGAGATATCAGACCTTTTGTATGAACTGTGTATAGATGGATATCTTAAAATCTATGAAGCAAACATGGAATTATGACAAATCCCAAAGCAAAAATCACAGAGTGAAAAACTACTGTCTCCTCTTGCTATTAAATATAACTCGTAAGAATCCCAAATTTCCATGCCTTATCAATTATTTCACCATAAGAGAAATTTCTGAGCAATTACAAGTATTTTTCCTTTACAGTGTGTGGCTTGGTTCTTGTCCAGGGGATGGAAAGACATGAGGCCTTTTTGTAGTAAGCCTTCTGTGACAGATGATGAGTCCTCTAGAAATGAACTTTGTGGCCAGCAACTAGGAGAACAAGAAGACACATTGCTTGTGAGGTTGTCCTACTCTGATCACTGAGAGTCTCTGGGGTGAGGAGCCAGGTGATGGGTCTGAACTGAATAAACCCCTTCTGTTTCTCTTGCTATGCTGGCTTAGTATGCAGGACATATCACATGAGTCTGCTGGTTCCTGCCTTTCATGCTATGCCTTATCCATAGTTCTCAGATAGAGAATAAAAACACTTATAGTAGGAAGAAGGGCTCACTTCTGGGGCCATCCTTAGCCAATTCATCTCACTTCCAACTGTCCACTGGTCTTTCAGGGCTGAAACTCTACCCAGCAGCTTGCCTCTCAGACATCCTAAGCTGGGCATTTCCTTCATTCCTAGTGTCTTTACAGGGATCCTGACCCAGAAATTCACCTCAATAGGTAAGAGGTTAAGAAAACATAAACAAATGTGGGGAAAAAAACCTGGAAGATAAAAAGAAAAAATCTTTGAACCCTCGGGAACTCAGAAAGTGTGTTTGGAGCACAATTCAAATGGGGACAAGCCAGTTCTGTTCTTGCTGATAAGTGGTTTTGAGAAAAACAAATGAATTCATATCTGATAAACCAGCACATTGATAATACCAAATTCCACTTGGCTTTCTAAAGAGCTTCTAAAAGGCTTTCAGTGGGGAGGAGGGACAGATTATCCCCCTATAAGAGGGCTTCAGGAAGTAATATTTACTGTAGATGCTGCACTATGGAAAAACCTAAAAACTTAGGTTTAATCAGTTTACAGGAACGTCACCCAATTCCTTCCACCCTGAAAAATTAAGACATGTCTTCATGAACCCAAACTGGTGATGAGAATAGCAGTTGATTAAAGTCTGCTTTGAATGTCCATGTTCCAATCAAAAGGAAGGGCAGTTTGAATGATTCCAGGAGAGGTTTCATAATTTTCCTGTGTTTTTGAGTGGATGGTGCAATCAATGGCTGTCCCTCCTAAAAGGGCACTTCCCATTACATACATATGTATATCTGTACACACACACACACACACACACACACCAGTCGTTCTTCTGGTAATCACCTTCAGTTACTCAGCAGCACAGTAAATGTCTGATGAAAAATGGAGCAAATAGAGACCAGGGTGGGGTTCTGAGCCATGTGGTCCTCTGGCTTCTGGGGTAACACCCTATGATCACTCCACCTAGACTCACCACTCACACACACTTTTCTGTTGAACTTTGCTCTGTTAAAACATAAATACCTAAATGATTTAGTGGCCATAAGAAAGGCATATATAAATAGACAGGGAAGCCAGGAGGAAAATTTCTGATACTTTTGTGGGAACATAAAGATCTGTTTATGTCAGAAGCCACAGAAGATGCGCAGGAAACAGATAAGTGCATGTTCTGTGTGTGTTCTCTCATGTATGTGTGGGGTGCACATGTGAACATGTGTACAATCATTTGTGGGTAAGAGGACAGCATCAGGTGTTTTTCTTCATATGTTTTTTTTTTTGGTTATTTCTTTGAGATAGGGTCTTTCTCATTAGCCTAGAACTTTGCCAAGTATGTAGGTTAGCTAGCCAGTAAGCTCCAGGGATCCACCACTGAGCACTACCTCAGACAAGTCCTTTACACTTGAGATGTGTCCTTTGCTTCAATTCTGAGAAACATACATTTGAAATCAATAGTGCATTTGCATCATTACAGGGAAGACTTCCCTTTAATGAAGGATAAAGGAGAGGTTGGAGAAATTGAAATATTGGATATGAAGCAGTGAATTCTGCTGGTGGTGGGTGAGCTCTGAGGGGGGAAAGGAGAAGAGAAGAGGGCTAACGAGGATGAAGAAATTGCTCACTAGCCCCAAAGCACAGGTCTCCTGTCAGTCAAATCCATCAGCCATAGAAGAGGATGCAGAACTCCAGATCCCATGAGCACTCATAGGATCAGTTTACTGAACTGTAAGTAGCATTATAAAGTGGAACAGAGTAGAACCCAATAGGAAGTCGAGGGTATCCTACCTCATAAGAAGAAACATTGCTTTGTAAATTTTGGTTTATATGTGTATGTATAAATACCGAGTCACAATATGAAATTGATCTCTAGCTATAGTAGAAGCCAGACATTTTGAAAAAAATAGGGCTAAAGAATCCACTCAAAGAATTCATTTGAAGACTTATTAATAGTGATGGAGAAAAGGGAGAGTCAGATCTTCTTGAAGCAGAGGAAGAATCTCGCAATGATAAATCTGAGGAGAAATTGGCAGTGACCCCAAGGGCACATTTCATCACAGACAGCAGCATGTTCTGCCTGGTGACGTGATAATTCTCCTTTCTTGTGAGTCCTGTCATATCAGTTCCCTTTCTCATTACTGTCACCAAACACCTGACACAAAGCCCCTCAGTAGAGGAAGGAATTATCATGGCTCCCCATTGGAGGACACAGTCTATCATGGCAGGGAAGGCATGTTGGCAGCAGTCTGTGACAGCAGGAGTGTGCGGATGCTTGCTCACATCACTGCAGACCATGAAGCAGAGATGGCCCAGGAGGCAGAGCTTGGCTATAAGCCTCAAAATCCACCTCTACCTAGAGACCCACTTCCTTCAGCTAGACCCGACTTCTCAGAGTTTCACCAAGCTCTACAAATACAGCCAGCAGCTGAAGACCAACTATTCAAACACAATGGGGAAAGTTTAACAGACTTAACATGGACATTGACTAATAAAGTGAGATTGGTCAACTTATAGTCAGTTTCCAACCCCACTACTCCCTGTTCTTCTGGCCTGTTGTTCTGTCTTTAAAAGTAAGACAATGTGCCTTGAACAGAGTCATCTTACCAGCTAAGAGAGCCAGTAATATAAAGTGCTTAGGTCAGTCTCTGTAACACAGAACACTCTCAATAAAGAAATGGTAATTCTCATGGTGGGAGAAAAAAAGTTTTCTGTCCCTGCTAACTTGAAAGGCCTGAGTGAAGGACAAGCCATGTGGCAGCTGGTGAGGCAGACATTATCTCTGAATAAGTTGCAACTTTATCCTCAGTTACTCAGGAGAGACTCCTATTATGTGAAAAGAATAATAAATTACCACAGAGAGCAAACAAGAAAAGTGGTTCACCTCTAAAGGCCGCCTCTTCAATCTGGCAAGGAGGTTGGATCATTTCTGGGCTGTTCTCCAGATGGAAAACTGAAGAACATGGTGTTTCACACAGGGTGAGTAAGGGAGCTGCTGACTTGGACACAGTCCCTGCCCCAGACCCAATTCTGCTTCTCACGTTGCTTTGGGTCACAGTCCTGAAGGCTGGTGTGAAGTGTCCTCTTTTCCTGCAGTAGCTTTCAGCCTCATGTCAAGGAAAGAACATGTAGGTTGTGCAGTTGTTTGTAAGATGAGCAGTTGTTATTTGTGAATAGCAGCAAATGGAGGTGATAAAATTCATGTGGCTTCCATGAATATGGAATGACCTTTCTTGAAAGTCAACTTGAGCCATTTCTCATGGTCAACAAATTTTAGGGAACTTAGACTTGGGCCTTTGCAGGGATCCAGGGATCGAGGCCAATGTTCATGAATATAATGTGCTACTGGATATGTTGTTAGATAGTCTGAAACAGATGGTGTGTCATGCAATCTTTTAATGAAAGGCAGATACTGAAGCTGGGGAGATGGCTCAGCCGAGAGATATTCATAAGCATAAGACCATAGTTCTGATCCCCAGAACTGACTTTAAAAAGTTGAACATAATGGTACAGAGATAGGTAGAACCCTGACCTGTTTTGGGAAGCAAATTTAATTAAGGCTTCAGGTTCACAGGTAGAGAGTGAATGAGGAAGGCTGCTTGACACCAACTTCTGGCCTCCACACGCACATGCATATGGGTATGTGTGTACATGCACATACCCACACTAACAAGTGTACACACACACACACACACACACACACAGAGAGAGAGAGGGGGGGGAGAAAGAGAGAGAGAGAGTCACAGAGACAGAGAGAAAGATCATGTAGATATTGGACAAGACCTTCATTTAACAGGAGGGGAAACAAAGCCCAGGTTATCAGATCATCTGTCTACTTTTATCACATGATTAGTGTGTGACTTAGGACTTGAACTAACATATCATGTGTCTCAGTCAGGACAAGTCCAATTGAATTTCAAAAAGTCTCCTCAATGAATATAAAGTAAGGGCACCCCTTAAAAGTTCAAAGCCATGGAAGGACTACTGACAGTCCCTTTTACAAAATAGTGAAGGCAATACTCACCAAGCTTGTCCATATGAAAGACTTTCCAGGAGAGAGAAGAAGTTCTGGCTGCCCTGCAACATCCTATATCTTCCTTTTTGAAGCACAGAAGGGCTAGCTTTCTGAAGAACACTGGATTGTGTGTTTCTAAAGCTCTGCAAAGGCCCATGACCTTCAACTCAACAATTCTACTCCAAGAACTTAGTAACACAACAAAAATCTCAACAAAGGAAAAGATTTATTTGCCAGGATAACAAGACATTGTTTTTATAACAACAGAATCCTGTGCCCAAGAGAATTGTTTAAATAAGTTCTGATATATTTATATCATGGTTTATTTTATTTTGTAGCCATAAAAATGATGTTGTAAGAAAATACTGTCTTATAACCTGGGGAAGTGTTCTTGATAGAGTGCTGAGGAGAAGCACCTTATGCAGCAGCATGCTCACAATGAGGCTAAGTTTGTATCGATCATCTGTACTTATATGTGTTTAAAAAATATGAAAACTCTAACAAGTATAGAGTGAGTCATAAAGTGACTTGTCATTTTTGTCTTTGGGTTTTGCCAAATTTTGAGTATAAACAGATATTATCTATTTATTTATTTTGAGATAGGGTCTCACTATGCAGCCATGGCTATCCTGGATCTTGTTATGTGGACCAAGATGTCCCCAGACTCAGAGAGATCTGCCTGTCTCTGCCTCTTGAGTACTGGGATTATACATATGGGCCATCATGGCAGGTATTTTTAATTTCATTTAAATATATCTTATTTTTATTTTTATGTGCATATGTGTGTGTGTGTGCACTCCCATGTGTATGGGTGTTAGTAGAGGCCAGAAGAGGGTGTCCACTGGAGTGGGAGTTATACTTAATTATGGACCATCCAAGATGAGTGCTGAAAATGAAAATCACTGTCCCTCTACAAGAGCAGGAGCTGTTCTTAAACTCTGAGCATGTCTCTGTTCCCAAGAGATTATTTTTATAAGTAGACTAAGAACACCGTTTCAAGTCTGATTTTTCCATCCAGCGTGACTCTGTAATTGTCCCAGTGTTTGAAAGTGTGGGCAAGTACTCCAGACATTTGGTGGTGATCACAATGGTGCGAACAGGTTGAAGACATAGCTGAAGTTCCATTATGTTCTCAAACTTTATTATAGGTATAATTAAGCCCAAGATTTTGTTTTTAGTGACTTCTTCATTTACTTCAATTATTTTAAAAATAAGCACAAAAAGTACAAAAAGTATCAGGTTTCCTTATAACAGTTTCAAACAAAGTCTGGGTTTTGTTGATTCTTCTTTCCACTGCCTCTGTCTCTCTACTCACCTCATTCTCTTCTAACCCTTGTAGCCTCCTTTCAACTTTGATGTTGCATACACCCTCTACTCCTCTGACATCCTCTGCCTCTTTGCCTCTCAGGGTCCTCTTTCCAGTTTCAGTCACGTACACACACAGACAAACCTTATAAGCTAGACTCTCCATGTGACAGAGAACATGCAAGATTTGTCACCCTGATCATATCATGTAATGCTTTCTAGATCCATCCATTTTCCTGTAAATTTTCTGTTTCTTTCTATCTGGATAAAATTCCATCTTGTGCATATCCTACATCTTAACTATCTTCTACATCTCTTTAAGTTTAAAGTTCTCAAACATGGTTAGATCAATTCCCAGTTAGCAAAACACCTTTGGCCGATCCATCTATTCTGATTTTCCACTGAGGAAACAAGTGCTGTGGTACATGAACTTAGAGAGAAACAAAACCAAGCATCTTGCAGTGGTTGGAAGTACAGGGAAAGCATGTATTTCTTCATGTGACAAGAATATGATTTGGGACATGGGATCACAACTTATCATGCCAGCCTAGGCAAACATAAAGCCAAAACTAGTTAGGTTACCATATTTGTCTTAGAGTATGCTATGAATTATTTAAATGGAATGGATTTAAAGATGTTTTATATCATCTGAAGTATTTCCATCAAAGTATATAACCCAGACCTTACAGATCTGGCAGATGGATAAAAGCTAGTTTGGTGGTTTGGAAGTTACAGGCCACAAATAAGACTCATGCAAAAAATGCATCAGTCTACACCCAGAGGCAATCCCATAAACTACAAAAATTAACTCAATAAGAATGAACTAGATAAAGAGTAACTTATTAAAAAGCAGGAGTGAGTCAGGTACAGTGGTCTATGGCTCTAATCCCAGCACTAGGGAGGCCGAGGTTAAGGAATCAGGGATGTAAGGGATGCCCTAGGCTACCTAGTGAGAACCTATTGCAAAGCAACAAATCAGCAAGAATGACAGGCCTCAGGAAACTGTCCAATTGAGACAAAAATGATGAGGCAGAAATGGAAACTTACCTAAAAATCGTAGATTTCATATTTGCCTGACAACCTGCACATTAAAATTGAAAAGATAAAGACATGATCAACAAGCTTCTGTCAGGCAAAGGACACTGTCATTCAAACAAAACAACCTGCAGATTGGGAAAAGATCTTTACCAACCTTACAGAGGGCTAATATCCATAATTTATAAAGAGCTCAAGAAATTAAACACAAAGAAACCAAATAATCCAATCAAAAAATGGAAAACGGAGTTAAACTGAGAATTCACAAAGGACAAATCTTTAATGACAGTGAGACATTTGAAGAAATGCTCAACATCCTAAATCATCAGGGAAACGCAACTCAAGACAACTCTGAGATTCCATCTCACACCTGTCAGAATGGCTAAGATCAAAAACTCAAATGACAGTAGATGTTGAGATTGTAGAGAAAAGGGAACACTCCTTTATTGATGGTGGGAGTGCAAACTTGTACAACCACTATGGAAATCAGTCTGGTGATATCTTAGAAAACTTGGAATAGCTCTACCTCAAGACCCAGCCATACCACTTCTGGGTATCCACCCAAACAATTCCTCACCAAACCACAAGGACATATTCTCATCTATGTTCATAGCAGCCTTATTCGTAATAGCTAGAAACTGGAAACACCCAGATGTCCCTCAACTGATGAATGATAAAAAAAAAATTGTGGTACATTTATACAATGGAACACTTCTCAGCTATCAGAAACAAGGAAATCATGCAATTTGCAGCCAAATGGATGGATCTAGAAAAGCTCATCCTGAGTGAGCTAACCCAGATTTAGAAAGATACACATGGTATCTACTCACTTATAATTGGATTTTAGCCATATACTACAGGATAACTATCCTACAACCAACAAACCAAAAGGATCAGGAACATAGACTTTGTTACCTATTAATGGGACAATTTGCCTTAGGGGTGCTGTCATGTAGGCCCCCAGGGCAAGAGGAAGCTCTTAGCTCTCAGGACTGTTGAACTCAGAGGGGCTGATATGTAGGGACATTCCACATCAGAGGAGTGGGATGGGTGGGAGAGGGAGGAGAGGGTGGGAGGGTGGAACCAGGAGGGGTGGAAAGAGGGTACTATGATGGAGATGTAACTTGAAGTAATAAATAAATACTAAAAAAAATTATATTCCGAACTTAAAAAAAAAAAACCACGATCAACATGACCTCTATGCAAAGTGACATGCAAGTTCATGAAGTACTCCATCTCATTCCATCTTATGTCTTTGATGTTGTAAATGGACTTTAAAAAATGAAGTATTTGAATGTTTGTGATCCCTGATGGTAAAAAAAAAAATCCTTAGAATTGTTGGGTCACTGTGGTACCAACATGATGGTACTGTCTCACACAGCATTACTTCAACTTCACAGGTGGAGCTAGGAACAAAAGAGATGGAATTCTAATATCCCTCCCTTAGGGACTGGTTGCTGCTGCTGGGAGAGTTCATCTTATTGATGAATGTGAGATTGGATTGGTATCCTCAGGAAAATCCAGTGCAAAGCTAGTCTTGCTTTGTGGATAGAAGTTTAAGTTACTTATAGTATTCAGCCTATTCTTATCAACTCTATATAAACTCAGTATACACTCTTCAGATTTCCCTGTCACTAGTCTGCAAACAATTTACAAAAATACTTTTTCAGCATCTAGCAAGATGATCATATATTTTTTTTTTCTTTCAGCATGTTTATATGGTGGATTACGTTGGTGGATTTTCGTATGTTGAACCACCTCTGCATTCCTGGGATGAAGCCTACTTGGTCATGGTGTATGATACTTTTGATGTATTCTTGGATTTGATTTGCAAGTATTTTATTGAATATTTTCACTCTATATTCATGAGTGAGATTGGTCTGAAGTTTTCTTTCTTTGTTGGGTCTTTGTGTGGTTTAGGTATCAGGGTGACTGTGGCCTCATAGAATGAGTTTGGCAGTGTTCCTTCTGTTTCTATTTTGTGTAAGAGTTTGAAGAGTATTGGTATTAGCTCTTCTTTGAAGGTCTGGTAGAATTCTGTGCTGAAACCATCTGGCCCTGGGCTTTTTTGGTTGGGAGAATTTTAATGACTGTTTCTATTTTCTCAGGGGTTATAGGACTTTTTAATTTGTTAACCTGATCTTGATTTAACTTTGGTAGGTGGAATCTATCAAGAAAATTGTCCATTTCACTTAGGTTTTTCAAATTTTGTGGAGGACAGATTTTTGAAGTAAGACCTAAACAATAGCTCTCATTTGGAGTCAGAATCATCTGAGGGCCACTCATACTGTTGTCCCGGGTTAACCCATTCAGTCACTTTGAACACAGGCTATTCCTAGTCCATGCACTGAGGAATTGAGGAGTCAGTCTCTAGTTCACTGTTCCACCCAGTGCGCCTGAGCCATCGAACAGAGGAACACCATCTCACACCACATATGAAGTCTGTAAAACTTCAAGCAGCTTTTCTCCAGTTTCTTGGTGCTCTTCCCTGTTTTCCAGCTCCTGCTTTTGCTCCGAGCTTTAGGAATGGTAGTAATAGAAGGCAGACCTTGGAGATGATCCCACCCCAGGGCTTTCGTTTTGCTGCTCATGACTTTTCATTTTCTTGGTTCTTTTCCCGAGCTGCCTCTCACATCTGAGGGGTTACTTTTCTTTTCCATCCTGCACACCCACATTCCACAGAAATAAAGGGGGAACATTTAGGATTTTACAAATAAAACAAGGTGGTTTGAAATGCTTTAATAGTCTCCCTTTTGGGGGGAATTAGTGAGTGTAAGAACATTTCTAAATAGGCTTAGGGTAAAAAAAATCTAGAAATTCTAACTGGTAGACAGGTAGGTACCTGGATGCCCAGGTTTCTGGGAAATTTTAAGTATTAGCTGGGATGTATTTAATGGGCTGTAATAGCGTGGATGTGAATTGCATCTGAAAGGATTTTGTATATCCCTCTCAGGTCAACAATGGTTTGGCTTGCCTGATGTCCCGTGGCCCAGATGATCTACTTTTCCACAGTGGTAGTCCAGATGCCTCAGGCTCCTACCTAACTGAAGGAATGGAGTTACATGGTGGAAGACCTAGCTAGACTCTGGGGCTAATTGGGGTTAGTAGATTTGGGGGTGAATCTGTTTGGGGCTGCCCTCTGCTGCCTTTCTTCCTACTCTGGATGCTCAGTTAGGATGAGCCAGGCCAAGCTCCTAGGATGTTCCTGGGCTTTGTCTTCTGGTCCCTCCCTGTTTCTGTGTTCTCTGCTCAGTGAACCCCTTCAAACTTCTCTGGGGTTTCTGACTCCTCCTACTTACCCTTGCTCTAGGGAAAGGACTGACATTTGGGTATAGGGTAGAGGTGACCGTGGCTTTCTCTATGGGATCAACATTCTCATGTTTTCTTGAAAAGGTCAGAGGTCATGCACCTTGGAAAGGTTGTTGTGATTGCTGTGTAGGTGAGAGGTAGTTCCCAAATTCCTTGAAATCATACCACATCCCTTTTCTTGGGGAAAATCGATTGTAGGGATTTGTGGGAAAGTGTGGATTCAAACCAGAAGTCATCTCTGGCTGCCTCCAACTCTCTGTTGATGACTTTCAATGAAGATTTCTGACTTTTTCCCAGGGAAAAAAAAATCTGGGCATATCCTTTAACTTTTTGTTTCTAGGACCAAAATACCTGAAACAGTGTCAGGGAGAAAGGATTTATCTTGGTTCATGGTTTTAAAGGGTTCAGTCTTTTGTGTTGAGGAAAACATGGTGGGATGGAGCAGTTCCCATCATGCCCGCTGGAAGGTAGAGGGCATCCTGGTATTCAGCATTCTCTTTTCCTTTTTTTTTTCAGGTCCTCGGTCCATACGTTGATGCCACCCACATTCAGGATGGATCTTCTTCCTTCAGTTAGCTCTTTCTTGAATGGGAAAAAAAATATTCCAAAAGGAATACCTCTTAGATGAAGTCCTGTTAGCAATAAAGATTAGCTGACCTACCAGGCCTGTCCAACAGTGTTTCTGTCACATTTTTATGTGACTCCTGGCTATAAGGAAAGACTAGGGCAGGGTACCTACATTGGCTGTTGTTCAATTTTCATCATCTGTAAGATGGATCTAACAGTAGTACTGTCACATGTTGCAGAATGAAGTTTCAGTCAATGACAGGTCACAGATAGACAGTGGTCCCTAGAGATTATAATGGACCTAAAAGATTCATAATGTATAGTGTGCATGGGTGCTTTTGATAATGGTGGTGTAAAGAACCAACTCCATTGTGTGTACATTTATGTATGGTATACAGTACTCAATAGAAACCAGTTGTGTTGCTGGTTTGAGTATTTACTATGTTTGTACTTTAAAAAGTGTGTGTGTGTGTGTGTGTGTGTGTGTGTGTCAGTCTGTCTGTAGGGGTATGTGTACCTAATTGTAGTGCCTATGGAAGATACAAGGGGGGATCAGAACCCCTAGAACTGGAGTTACAAATGGGTGTGGGTGCGGGGACTTGGACTCAGGGTCTCTACAAAAGCAGTATGTGCTTTTAACCACTGAGCCATCTCTCCAGGCCCTATGAGTTATAAAAGTTATTTTGTAATATGCTCATATTTTTATGACATAGTCATATTGTCCCAATAATATTCTCATGTACCTAAATTTATCAAACCTTTTGGTGGTGTCAAGAGTCATGAATAACTGACCTGGACAATCTAGGTTTGTGCAAGTGCATTCTGGGAAGTTTGCTAATGAAGTGATAGCTTGGTGGTACAGTGCTGATAATACTGCAAACATGAAGCAATATACAACTGTAGTGAAGCCTCACAGGAGAAATTAAATGGAATGATATTGTAGATGGCATTTGCAAGAATGCCTGCTGTGCAGCAATTATGGTGAAATTTAATTACTGGTGATATTTAAAGCTTGGTGGTATAAACACTTAAGATCTAACTTTGGAATAACTCTGAGTAGTAAGAATTTTCTTTTTTTCCCTTTCTTTTCTTTTTCTCTTTCTTTCTTTTTTCTTTCTTTCTTTTTTTACCCTGTTGGCTTTGTTGTTTCTCTTTGTTGTCAACTGAAAGGGCCAAAATTAAGTAACAGTAATGAGCCACATTTTCTGAATTTGAACATTTGGGGATTCATTCACAGGGTAGGAAATTATTTCTAGGCACTCCTTTGGTCTTGAAGTGATTCTCTCAGTCCTGTGGAACAGATGAGGACAACATTTGATTTTTTTTTGGCTTAGTTCAGAGTGTACATAAATATTAATTTTGATTTTTACCATATCAGCCACTTCTAAAACCAAATTTTAATGTGCTCATGTCGGGGGGGGGACAGGACAGAGGTGGAGAAGAAAAAGAAAACGTAGAAAAACAAAAGCAACTTAAGTTTAGGTCAGTTTAAAAGCAGTAAGTCAGTCCTCGAAGTCTGCATAAGCTGGATTGTAGTTATTTGGCCTTTGGCAACTAAGGCCAGTCAGGAAGGGCTAGGTTGAGAGACTGTTTTAGACATACACATGCTGCTAGCACCCAGGTTCATGTGGCATTCTACAGTCCATGAAATAACAAAGCCCTCCCTGGGCGAGGCTCAGAGGGATGGCGAAACATCCTCTGGTCCAAATATGTATGTTAACACATGATTTACTAGTGTTATGTGTCAACCACAGCTCCTTCCCGCTGCATGTTTACAGCCTGAGGCTGCTCCCCTGCAGAGACTTCCCACTGAGACTAGCTAACCCCTCTCCCTTATACCATAAGTAATAAATGCTCTGAGTTTCCCCAGGCACAGTAGTAGGTGCCCTCTACCAGAGAGAGCACAGCCCATTCAGTTTCAGCTATCTTGTATGTGTATCTGTCATTTCTTCAACGTCTATCATTTCTTCAGTCCGGTTTCTATGACCAAGCCATAAAATATGTGCAAGGTACCAGATTCAGAGACATTACAGAGGAAGAATCATGAGTCTAAAGGTAAGGACTGCGAGCTGAGGCATTGTTTAAAAAGAAAGCATTGACAGCGTCTCTTTTGAGCATCTCTGTTCTCTTGCAACATCAGCAAGGTGCTGAGATCCCTCAGTGCCAGAAGTTATTCCCAACTGCAGCCTACTTTCTTCGCTCTTCCAGGTCCAGGAGAGATCTGCTGTCATAGCCCTACCCACACTCCACTGAAACTGTTTCTCCCTCATGGAAGCACGTCATTCATCACAAGGAGGGGACCAGCTTGGTCATCTTTGGCTCTTGAAAGCCCAGCCCCTCATATGTTTAACACGTATTGCTTGAGCAGAGCTGTCGAATGTCCTCCAATAAAACACAGAAAGTAACTTTTCTATTTATCCGATTGATCAAAAGTATGCAAACTGAAAACTACCTGTAGTGTTCTTTCTCTCTAATCTGATGACCATGTGGACACAATGCTTAATGTATAAAAAACTGACAGTCCAGCGCTTACAGTAACTATTATAGTTTGGATCTGAAATGTCCCCCAAATGCCTATGTGCTAGTCTTGGTCAACAACCTGGGCTAATACCGGGTAGTTGTAGAACCTTTAGGAGATTGGGCCTCATGGAAAGAAGTTAGGTGATTTGGTAATATCCTTAAAGGAGATATCAGGACCCAGACAGTCTCTTTTTTCCTTTTAAGTTGGTTGTCTCAGTTAGTTTGTCAAAGTGACAGAAAGATGACTGTAACAAAGATAGTAAGTTATAACACCATGGTACTTTTTTTTTTTTTTTTGGCTTAACATATGAGGAAAATGTTTAAAGTTGATATACAGGTCAGTCTCTCTTAAAACCCACAGCGAGCACTGCCGATTTCTAATTGAAAAGGACCTTTGGGGGACCCCAATCCTTAACTCCTGAGCAAAATGGGAGGGTAACAGAGAGATCAAAACCAAATTTCAAAGACATGTGTGGTGATGATGTGCGTGCAATAATCCCAGCACTTTGGATGCTGAGGCAAGAGGATTGTGATTTTAAAGCCTGTCTCAGCCACTCATAGGAGCCTGCCTAAAAAAAAAAAAATCCTAGCTTGTTTTTTCTTAAGATTTTTTCATTTATTGAAAATAATTGTTTTTTTCATATAATATATACTTAACAGTTTCCCCTTCTACTCCTCCCAGGTCCTTCTCGCCTCCTCTCCCATCTGGATCCAGCACCTTTCTCTTCCTCATTAGAAAATAAATGGGCTTCTAAAGGATAATAATAAAATAAATAAAACCTAACACATTGGAATAGGACAAAACAAACAAACAGCAGGAAAAGAGTCTAAGAAAGGCACAAGAAACAGATATAGACACAAAGAGCCACTCGTTCACACAGTCAGGAATCCCATAAATGTATCTAACTGGAAGCCATAATATATATACAAAGGACCTGTGAATTTCTAGTTTAAAGGCTCTTAATCCTTTCCAGTTTCTGTTCTTCCTTATTCAGTTTTTCTTACAAGTTATAATGAAGTGGTATTAGTTGGAACAAGTATTCTTGCAAATGACTTGGGAGCCAGAACGGTGACAGCGTGAACACCTCTCAGTGTGGACCATTGTCCCCATCACTACAGGCTCTGAGTAGATCTTATTTCAGGTGACTTACCATGAATGGAGGAAGAGGGAAGAGCACACGCTGGATCTGGGTCCCCTCTTCATGCCTGTCCAGCTGGGCACCCTCCCACTGAGCATTCCTGAATTCTCCTGATTGATGCTTGGCAGCCTCTGTTCTGCTCAGAATGGCCTGTGAAAACGACCGCTGGTAGAACTGCTGGCCACGACCGCTGGTAGAACTGCTGGCCATTGTCAGGGAGACAATAAAAGGATGTTTGATAATCATCTCAGGACGGGTTTCGGTAGCAGTATTTTCCAGATTTGTATTCTACCTGTGGCTCCACAGAGCTAACCAAGATTCCCGGCCAAGGGAGGATATTGTTTCCTCACTGGAGAGGCTAAAAACACAATGAGGACTGCTGTAGGGGCTGTCCGAGAATAGCTAGCTGCTGATTCTCACACTACTGCCTGGCAACTGTCAATCCCAGAATGTTTAAAGAACTATGGAACTTCTGGGTGTTCTGGGAACTTGTGAACAGATACAGTGTAGCTTTTGTTCACAAAAGGGATAGGTTTAAATAACTGTGTGCAAAATACAGATTTTTATTACTCTATTTTTGTTTAGAAAAAAATTTCATGCGTATAAATGCTTTTCCTGCTTCTATGTATGTGCAACGCATGCATGCCTGGTGTCTACGGAGGTCAGGAAGCAGCAACTAGAGTTATAAGCAGGTGTGAGCTACTGCGTGAGTGCCAGGGATCGAACCTGTGTCCTTACGAGAAAAGGGTGCTCTTAACCCTTGAACCATCTCTCCAGCCCCTGGTTTCTTTTATAAAAAGATAGATTGGAAATGATGTTTGGGTTTATGGAAAAGTCACAAAAATGATAGGAAAAAATTGGGACTCTGATGCGACTGCCATTTTCTCCACACTGGAGGGTTTCAACTAAAACCTAACGTCTATTTTCAAAACCATTTTGGAAAGATTTGTCTGTGTGAGTTGGAAACCAATTACCCTGGATGGCTTTGAAATGTCAAATATAGGAGCCAATTATTCAACTGATCCTTTGAATTAGACCCTACCTTCATGTTTAGCAGAGAATTCAATGGAGGTTCTTCCAGTTTGCATACCAGTGTATAGGAATGTCTGTTGGCTGAAGTGAAGCCGTCCAGTCAGCTGCAGTTTGTGTACTGTGTAAAAAGCACGTAAGTTGTTGAAGAGCCAAGTCATGGGTAGACAGAAAAGTTAATTTCTAAATACCCAATGACTGCAGTTGATTTGGGAGTTCAGAAGCCCAAGAGAAGTGCCTGTATGATGATTTCAGAAAGGCTTCATGAAAGAGGTGAGATTTAGGACTAGGAGAGGACTCAGTTGTGTAAGTTCAGATCCTTTGCATCCAGATAAAATCCAGAAGTGGTGGCGCTCAGAATCTCATTGCTGGGGGTTCAAATACAGCCATGGGGAGTTGAGTGTTAAGAGGTGAGGGGATGGGGGGACTTCCTGGGACTGGCTAGCTGATATAGCCAAATTGTTGAGCTGCAGATTCAAGAAGGAATCTTGTATTTAAAAAAAAAGTATAAACCTTTGAGGAAGGACACTCTGGTCTGCACATGACCACCCACCCAGGTGCACAAGAGTAGAAAAAGGAAGTGAGTTTCAAGATTCTTTGAAGAGTTCTATCCTTTGCTTTGCTGCTGCTCCAGTTTGCTCTCTATTCCTCCCTGACCTGAAGTCAACCTGCAGGAGTGGTTACTGTTGCTACCCACCCCTCTCTCAGAAAATAACCTCAAGAAACAGAAATGATACAATCCAGACACCAATGTTGGGGACAGTTAGAATTGTGAGGTTGAAACATGGAGGGCAGAGGGCTTTAATTATGGGCAACCCACCTCTCTTAGAATCTTGATCACCATTTTGTTTTGTGATTTCATCCATTTGGTTTATGAGTAAGTATTTTCAACATGCTATGTACTAAAATAAGAAGGAACAGCGGGGGGGAGGGGATTAATGTCTAGGGACCATTATTGCAACATGTGACAACCACTAGGGATGAGAGCCTTCCAATACAATAGACTAATATGCAAAAAATCTCAGAGATTTGACTAAGTCTCCTAGCACGTGGTAGCATAAGCCTCCCTATTTTCTGTCTGCCATATGTATCATGTTCTCTATTAGCATAAAATTCCAGTGACCCTTAAATAATCCAGACCTGGTGACATCATGATTCTGTGAAAATTAAACAAATGAATACAATTCCATTTGTTCACTTAAGCTTCTCTTGGCCAAGACAGAAGAGGTCTCTGTCTTGGAAATACAGTACATTGTGTGGAAGCAGATTTTTATTATAAACTGGTTTCATGTTGAACTACAGTTTTGCTTCACCTGTTAATTATTTTTAACATTTGAACAGAGTTGATTGATGTGTTTCCATTTTCTTATTTCTCCCCCAGAGTAACTAGGTTATTTTTATGCATGTGTGTATGTGTCTGTTAGTCTCCATGTTTGTGTAGGGGGAGTACATGTGTGATATGAGTGTATATGTTTATGTGTGTGTGGGTACATGTGAGTGTGGGTACATGTGAGTGTGGGTACATGTGAGTGTGGGTGTCCATTCATATGTATATGCATATACTTTGACAGAGGACAACCTTGGTGTGTTCCTCGGGAACACTGTCCATGTATTTGCTGAGACAGGTTCTTACTCTGTTGGAGCTCACCAATTGGACCATGTGGGCCAACCAGCCAGTCCCAGGAATCCATGTATCTCTGCTTCTTAACAGCAGGATTGCAGGCATGACCCACCATACTGGACATACATACAGATACCCGGCATTGACTTCAGGTTCCCATACTTGCAAGGCGAACACTTTACCAGCTGAGCTATCTCCCAGCTACTAAGTTTTGATGGTTTTCTTATTCTGATTCTTTTATGAATTTTGATGAGGCAAAAGAAAGTAAAAACAATGTTAAAGCAACAAGCAACTTCATCTATTTGGTGAGAATTAGACTTTACAGATATCTGAAGAGCACATACAGAAACTGTGGACTTGGTAACTATGGTGGGAGGTGAGAGTGGGCTCTGAGGTTTAGCTAGAAGTGCTAAATGAGATTTAGCTTGATGTGCAGATGACCTCTGATCATCCAGGCAAACTTTCTGAGTAGCCCTGGGTTTGCAGTACCATTGTGAAACAATGCCCTTGTTTTTCTCAACTGTAATATCAAATTAGGAAATAAAACTTACTCTGTGTGAAGGGCATTGGACTTTGTTTTGTTTTTTAAGTCTTAAATTTTCTTATGCTTCAGTGATTGTGGCAGGTTGCTTTCTGGCATAATTCTGAAAGGCATCAAGAGCAATGGATCTAACCGATCGTTTGACACTTGACAACTTACTTTTCCCCCTTGTCTTTGTTTCCAAGGCAGACTTGAACTTGGGGCCCCACTTTGAGCTACATAGATCATAGACTTATTAATCAGGTGTGGCAGCTGTTCAGGATCATGACTAACAATACAGAGAATGAGGGAGGCCACATGGAAACTCTGCCCTGCCTGTGACACACCTATTACAAGTATATTACCTGGGAAAGCTAGGCAGTGTGCATGTTCCACCATCTGCTTGTAAGAAAATGAGACGGTGTATTCTCTGTCTACGGAACTACATGTGTATATGTAAAGTGTCATATTTACATTTATATATACGGTAGCTACAGTTGGGCTGTAGCTGGAATATTTATTGAAGACTCATGTGTCAATGATTTGGTCTCAGCTCAGTGTTCTTGGTTGATGAGTGACAATTCATCTCCATTGTCCACCTGGCTGGATTTGCAGACACCTAGGATACCCAGCCTGAATGTGGGCAGCACTACCACACTGGGGTGCCAGGCTAAATAAAAGGAAGAAAAGAAAAAAAGAAATTAAACTGAACATGAGCCTTCATTTCTCTCTGCTTCCCGACTCAGATGCAATGTGACCAGCTACTTCCTGTTGATACAATTTCCATTTATGATGGACTCTAGCCTCTCAACTGGTGAAATAAACCTTTTCTCAATTTTTACTATGCCCATATTTAGTTATATCAAGAGTCAAGCTTTTGTTACAAAATAAGGACATACTTCCACAGTAGAGTGAGTGATTTACTCATCACTAAAATCCTCCTCCTCTCTAGGCTGATTTTTTTTTTTCAATTTGAAACAAATCAGTAGTACCTAGTGTTTGTTTTTATGATACTGTGTTTTTTTACTTTGCATAACCAGCTGTATTTAGTTGTTTTTCTCAGCAGTAACCAATTTGGCTTCTTGGTCGTTTTGATGCTGTAGCATGCCTCCTTTTGCTTAGAAGAAACTCAATGAGCATCATAGGCATGTTTCTAAACTGGATTTTGGGACACCTTTAACCATTGGGTTGCTGCTGGGACAGTACATTCTCAGGATCTCTTTTCTGGATAAAATGATGCTTTGAATAAGACTGTACTGATGAAGTAGTGGAGTGGAAATGTTCACAGTTAAGACAGCCTTTTTATAACAATATGCAATGTTTTCAAGAAGTCCTGTGGCGGACTCTGATACTGGCAAGATCCTGGTGACACTGATCTGAAGTTACAGCTTTCCTGTTGCTCTTGGTCCATGTGGGACTCCCTCATCCTGTTCATGGAGAGATCAGGATCAGTAGGAACATTATTCTGGTGAGCTGAGAGCGTTGATGGGAAACAAGGCTAAGACAAGAAACACTTCTCTGGAGGACAGAGAAATAGCACATGTATACACCTCACCTGAGCAGGACAGCAGCCCCTGAGGCCTGAAGACTGTTGAAAGTTCTGTTTTCCAACCACACCGCCATTGGTTTCTTCTTTCTTAATGAACTTCCCCAGGTTTCCTAAAATTATTGAGAATTTCATGCCAAATATATTGTGTTTTGATCATACACACTTTTTACAAAAACCCACAGAGTCCACTTAATACTTCCAGTGTGTGCATGGGTATGCTTTGGAACCTGGCTAGTCCTTAGTCAACTGACTTTCCCTCTCCCAGAAGCTGTCAGTTACCCTTAGCTCCTTAGCTAGGAGATGGTGTTTTGTAGAAGAATGCTGTGAAACAGTATCTTCTGGTCATGATGGGGACTTTGCACACATGAAGTCACAGCAATGTGACTGCACATGTGAGACATGCATATCAAACCAGTCAAAATTCCGGCATGGGCCGGGAAGGGGCTCATAAACTTCAAGATTTTTATTGGAACTGAAAATGCAATTATATAATTACAACCATAAATCCTTTAAGAATGTTTCTTTGCCTGGGTTGGAGAGACTATTCAGCAGCTAAGAGCATAGGCTGCTCTTGTAGAGGACCTAAGTATGGTTCTCAGCACCTGAATTGGGAACCACTTGTTACTTCAGCTCCTGGGGGAATCCGATCCCCCTGGCCTGCAAGACACCTATACTCATGTCTCACCCTGCCAACCATGTAATTAAAAATGCTTAAAACAAGGTTTTCTCTGAAAATCCTTTCAGATGCTAATCTCATCAGGTTGCCAATCACATGGTTTTCTCCTGGGAAAGGAACATCAGAACCTGAAAACTTAACTCTCCTCATGAAGGCTCTGGTTAGCATCTTTGATGAAGATGAGACAGACTCTGAGTATTTGAATTTTAAATCAAATTACACTTCACCTTTCACTATAGAGGACTATTAAAAGGTAAGATAGTGTAAAAGGAATTTAGTATATCCAATATACAGAAGTACACGTGCTAACACAGGTAGAATGCCCATGGGAAACACAGTAATTTCACCTCTTCTTCATTTACTTGTCTTTAATTTATTGTCTTCAGTATGACTCACTTTCCTTGCTTGTTTTGAGCTACAAGAATGGAATACAGCCCTGCTCCTGCTTTCAAGGAACACATAATCTTGGAGGATAAAAATATGAAATGAAATAATGAACAGGACAAGAAGTCTCATTAGAATAGCATATTTGGACTGTCATGGTGGGGAGTGTGACAAAAAGCATGACAGTTCCTAACAGACTCAAAGAACCCCTGAGACTATGAAAGAGAAGATCATGCTTCATGTTTATCAAAGAACCCCTGAGACTATGAAAGAGAAGATCATGCTTCATGTTAACAATATGTAATCTTCATCCAAAGCTGTTATCAGATGAGCAAGAATCATCAAGGATTTCATGAAAATGGTAAAATTCATGCTCATTTAAATGTATTCTTTCATAAGTTTATATATACACGTTATATATATTGTCCTCTCTTATCCTCTCACACTCCCACCTAACCCCCTTCCTATTCCCAGTGAATTCCCATCCTAGTTCCATGTCTCTTGTGTGTGTATGAGAAAAACTATGCTTAATTAACTTAATATGTGTAAATATGGAGTAAAGGCAGCTGGCTTACCAATGGCTTCACCCCGGAGGACTATGACTCTCCCTCCTCCAGCAACCTTTAACATTTCCTTGGGGAGGGGAGAAGCCTCATAAGCCCCTCCCTCATCCATAATAAAATGGTGATGGGCCCAGTCTTGAGCAAATGGCCACAGCTGCTATTAATGTGTGCAACAGGCAAGTCATATTCACATCCAGAAGACAGCATTTCTTGGGCATTTCCTCAATCCTCTACCTCTTAAGTTCTTTCTGTCCCATCTTCCATACCTTGGAGAAGGTAATATAGGTGTCTACTTAGGGTTGAGCACCCAATGGACACTTTTTCTTGTCACTTTCATTCGCTGTAAGAAGCTTCATTGACCAAGGCTGAAAAGAGCACTAACCTACAAATACTGTGATGGTTATTCTTGGTTGTCAATTTGACCACATCTAGGATTAACTAAAACCCAAATTTCTGGGCACACCTGTGAGGGATTTTTCTTAATTATATCCTTTGAAGTGGGAAGACCCACTTCTAATCTGGATCCTTGAGGTGGGAAGAATACCTTTAATCTGGGCCATACCTTCTCCTGGCAGCAAATAAAGGACATAGAAGAAGGAAGTTTGCTCTCTCTTTGCCTGCTTGCTCTTGCTAGAAAGTTCATTCTTCACTGACATTAGAGCTACTTCTTCAGGATTGTGGATCTGTAGATGAGATATCCAGCCTCACAGGAAGGACAACTACTGGACTCTTGGACCTTCCATTAGTAGACAACCGTTGTTGGACTAGCTGGAATAGCCTGTAAGTCATTCTAATAAACCTTCTCTATCTATCATCTATCTATCTATCTGTCTATCTATCTATCTATCTATCTATCTATCTATCTATCTATCTAGGTAGATATCTATCTACATAAGTCTAGATAGATACAGATTTTTATATAGCTATCGGTATATTCATTTTAGAAGTTCTGTTCCTTTAGAAAACCTGGACTAGTACTGATAGTAACAAAAACATTTAGAGGGAAGTTTGACACCATATCTATTTGGTAAAACACCAGTAATAGATTTTCCACTATGACTATCTTAGCCATTGACTTTTAAGTCTTAACTATATTTACAGGCCCAGGGGTAATTTTCTTCCAGTGGAGTGGGCTTCACATACAGTCAGAATTCAGCATCATAACAATTATGCCACTGTTACATCAGTAGTTACATCTTGCCCAGTCAGTTGATATTATGACATGTAGAGGCCACAGTTGGGTGATATCATTGATGAGTCTTCTTCTTCTTCAGCATCCTATTTAGAAGCTTCCAGCCCTATGAAGTTCTTAGTAATTTTCTATAGCCCACTCTAATAAAAACCATAAACTTCTAATTCTTATTCTATAGTATGGTAAGATTTAAAGATCTATGTCATCTTGTCAGCAATCTTTATTTGAATCAGAAGTTGCTATCAATAGGTAAACAGCCCTAAAGTTCCTTGTTGGGTCTGGATTACCCAACATGTTATTATTGGAATTATAATTCCTTTGAATGGGTTTCTATTGAGAGATAATACTGTATACAAGGTAGAAAACTTGAATGTCTCCTCAGTATAAAGAATAAGGTTGGACAATGTGTCTGTAATGGTTTCTGAATAAGTGGAAGATTAAATTCATAATTAGTGTCCTAATACAAAAATAAAGGAAATCACTCTAAGCCAAGGAGTGTGATTATATTCTCTGGGCAGACACAAAGAAATACACAGATAGGATACCAATAGGCCAAAGAAATAATTCTACTCAAGATCATCTTGTTGAGCCAACAAGTGTATTAAGGTTGTCTACATAAGCATAGAAGTATGGGTGGGGGGATACCTTTAGGAACATGTGTAAGGGAAGCACAGACAGTAATATCCTAACGAAGTATGGCTGAAGAGTCTCTTTGGAGCATGGGTAAGATGATACTTAATGGATCATGGTTAAGGGTTACTTGTAGAAGAATAGTCAACTTATAAGGCAACTTCTCAGGCTTTCTCCTCCCTCCACATAAGAACATTTAACAGTGTTAAGTCTCTTGAGGGTCTTCTCTCTCCACATGGAAACATTAACAGTGGAAAATCTCATGAGGGTCCTGTTTGGTTTATCACAACTGCTCTAATTCGATATGAAACAGTTGTAGAACCAGAAGGAACAATTGGGAAGACAGGGGCATATGACATGGCTAGTTTCACAACATTTTGGAGAAGACAGCATCCAAGTAAGGAGGAGTGGCAGGGAATGAAGCATGGGAGTGAGGTGGGACATGAGGATCTTGAGTGCTCTGAAGTTCTTCTGTAAGGACTTTTCTTTGAGAGTCTGGGAGATGGGTCTCTTACCTAAAATGGGATCATGGAGGTTAAGCAATCTCAAAAGCACAATTAAGGTAAATATTAATAGCACTTCTAATACCTAACTAAATGAGTATATTAAGTACAGAAAAACGTCCAACCCATCTGTTTGTTGTGTATATCATTAATATATCAAATACATGAACACCAAATTTGGCAAAGGAACTCAACAAATATTGCTTGATTACTTTAGCATCTAGTACCTTGAGATTTAGTAAGATCATTTATTTGAAAGCTGCTATGTAAACCATACTATCTAAAGAAAAATTTTCTAACATTTATTGGGAATCAGTGCCTCATAAAATGTTGTTCTTACTCACCATTCAGATGAGACTATCACTAATGGTGTTCTCAAAAACAATGTATCAGATTTTAACTTTGTACACAATGGATGAAACACTCATACCATAGCAACCAAAAATAACACCATTTTGATAGGGCCCTTACAACAGTTCCAAGAATCTAATCATACATTTTTTATCATTGCCACACCCTGACTGACACAGTTCCATCAATTGATGATGAACAATTTCAGATCTTCTTATCTTTAGATGAAAGCTTTTAGGTTATGAAGGCTATTTGGAAAGTTCTTAAGGTTACTATGGAGAAAGAACAGAGGAACTAGCTGTGTGTGTTAACATCTTATGTTTTATTTAAAAATTTTTTTTACAATTGTAGTGTGTGTGTGTGTGTGTGTGTGTGTGTGTGTGTGTGTGTGTGAACAGTAGTACAGGTGCCGGTGAAGGCAGGTGGTGTCAGATCCTCCTGGAGCTAAAGGTTCAGGAAATTGTGAGCTGACTGACAGGTGTTGGGAACCAAAGTCCAGAGCTCTGAACCGCTGAGTCATCTCTCAGTGTCCCTTGCCCTCCTTCCTACTCTTGTATTTTGAAAAGTTGAAAACAGAGGTATGGAGCTTTCCTTGGCTTCTAACTGAAGTAGATGTTTGGTCTCCACATTCTTACCTTACACACTGAGGGTTCAGAGACTAAAGGAAAAAGATGCCAAGAATCTAAAGTAAGCCAAATTGAATACTTCATTCCTAGTCTAGTTACCCTACTGTCATGCATGCTTAGGAAGTGTTGAGTGGATTTGATAGGTGAGCTATCTCTCAGACTGGTGCAGGGCAATCATTCTAGATCAATAGGACCTAAGTGAACTCAGATAATTGAATATATGTCATATAAATATTACCTCTGATTATGGGTTGAATTACATACCCTCTCCCAAATATGTTGATGTTTAACCTGTATTGTCCTACGATGAGATTTCGTTGGGGAATGTGCTCATTTCTGGTGTAATTAGTTGGCAGGAAGTCATGCTGGAGTAGATCGGCTCTTCATTTCACTTGACAGTTGCTCTTATAAGAGGATGATAGTGTGAAATGCACAGAGAGAAGGGGAGGGCAATGTGAAGACAGAGATTAGCACAATGCTTCTCAAGTCAGCA
Source organism: Lophiomys imhausi (assembly GCA_907164525.1). NCBI lineage: Eukaryota > Metazoa > Chordata > Mammalia > Rodentia > Muridae > Lophiomys > Lophiomys imhausi. The sequence goes on along the minus strand of CAJQZJ010004381.1, from coordinate 15,478,016 downwards.
GTGACTGAGTCTACCAGAAATCAGCCAAGGCAAGGTGTAACATTCCCTCAGAAACACAAGAAAGCAGGTCTTGCTGTCCAATTTGATTCTGAACTCCCAGTCTTCAGAACTAAGAAAACAGGTTTTGCTCTTTTCAAATATCTCATCATTAGTGTTCACCACAAGATTTCTAGTAACTAGTACGTCTCTGAGCCCTAACTATAGGTAAGTCGGGATATAAAACTAATCCCCCAGTCAAATTAATCAATCATCATTCTTAATATTTTGGTTCAATTACCTTTAAAACATTTTTCAATCAGTAAAGATTTTTTTCCTTCCAGATATCTTATTTTTGGGGCACATAATCAATTGCTTTGCAGACATAATAATTTACTTCCTAATTTCTCTATTAAATATTTAACTTTCATTTATTTTATCCTTTTATCTTGACTTCTAAATTCATTTTCATAGGAAATATTTACATGTAAACACTTATTTATGTCTTTGACTACCAGTTAAGAATAAATATGAAGAAATGGAGTTGCTGGCTCAAAGGGCATGGCTTTAATTTTCTTTTTGTCATGATGTATTAGTTACTTACCTCACTGTTGTAGCCAAAATACCTGAAAAAAAAAATCAAGGACAGGGGATTGATTTTGCATTACATTTCTAGGTGATATAGGCAATCACAGCATAACAGGTTCACTGGTAGGAATAGGAGGCAGCTGCTCACACTGTTTCCACAGGAAGAAGATCATGATGAATGCTGGGACTAGCTTGCTTTGTCCCCAGCCTAGGGATGGTGCTGCCTACATTTATGGTGGATCTTCCCACCTAATCTAGAGTTTTCCTCACAGGTATGTCCTGAAGCTAATTTTCATGATGATTCTAGATCCTATCAAGTTAATGATTAATATTAACCATTAGGTATGACCTTTTACACATTACATTATTTGTTAGAAAATTATTTCCTTTAAATATGTCAACTTATTACTTGTATGGGCATATGGGAAAAGGCTCTTTTCAGAGTTGTATGCAAGTAGGAGTAGGTCTTACAAAGTTTCAATACTCTCTCTCTCTTCTCTCTCTGTCTTCTCTCTAACTAAATGCGGTGAGTTGAATGACAGTATGATTTTGGTAGTCATGTCATCATCTACAAATGTATCAAAGTTTTCTATTTCATATATCTACAACTTGTATTTGCCAATTACATTTTTAGTAGAGCTGTGGGTATTATCTGCCAACTTGACTAGTAAGGATTTATTAAATAAGGTTCACCATTATTTTGAATACTGGAGTAGAACTTTCCCCTTTTGAGTGGTTGCAGCAAATTTCTTCTGTTCATTGTTATTTTTATTATGATTATTTTCTTTGTTTTAGGTTTTTATTATTGCACGAAATGCATGCCTTCCTTTCATATAAAATATACTCACAGTTTCATTGTCTTCATTTGTAACATGAATCTAAAACTAAGTCTTCCTCAGGGTTGTAGTAGGGGGTATTTATGCTGTATTCATCCAAAGGTACCAAGGAGGTTCTTAGGGGTGGAATTGTTTTTTCAGTTTTTTGTGATGTTGAAGTCAAACCACTTGTATATACCCTGGTTTTTCCTAGTGGCACAGTGACATGCATTGCTCTCCTTGCCACCTTATCCTTTATCACTTTCTCTCTTTGAGTAGTTTTTAAAAATAGAATCAAGGAAGACCAAGGTGACTTGGCAACTCAGCTTGTGAAAATACAGTGAGCAAGGAGGAGCTTTGCACCAAGACTACCTAGGATCAAATCCTGACCATGTGTCTTGGGCCATGTGTCTTGGTATGTGGGCATCTTGTTTTCTCCTGTAAAGTGGGAGACTCATAATTAATTAATAATTGTGAAGATTAAAAAAAAAACAGTGGCATCTGTTGCTGTGTGCTACATCAGATCTGGCTGCTTTCAAATAATTAACATTAAAGATGCCACATAATTCAGGAGGTGAGGAGTTATTAGCTGGGGTGTTGGGATTCTACATCTCTCGGGAAGTTGTGATCAAATAGCTGCTTGGTACTGTGGCCATCCAAAGTCTCGCTAGGGCTGGAGGATCTACTTCAAATGACCATCAAGTGACTGATAAGTCACCTCTAACTCTCGTCAGGAGGTCTAAGTTTCTTGCCACTCCTTGTGTTTCTTTCAAGGGCTATTTAAGTGTCCTACCAACATGGCAGCTGGCCTCTGCGTGACCCAGGAAAACATGCAAAGAGGAGTCTCAGGCCATATGTTCAGACTCTTAGAAGTGAGTCATTAATTGTGGCCAAGAATTAGTTTCACTTTTCAAGAAAGGAGTGTCACAGAACTTGTGGACTTACTATCAAATTAATTGTGTGAAATGATGCTACATACTTGGTAGATGTAGAGTAAGAACAGTTCTCCTTACAGTAAGAACTCAACAGTGCCAACAGTAACTCACTGTCCTCAGGCTAGCGCTGTGATTGATGGGCTGACTAAGGTTGTAGTGGTGGCTTGGAGGAACACATGAATATCGTCAAACTGAGTCTTGAAGACAGAGAGGACCTAGATCAAAAAGAACTCAGCATGTTATAACAAAGTGCTTGAAACCCTTTCTCTCAAGCTGGGCTACTCCCAGGTGATGGAGACGTGGGAAGAAGTGCTCTTAAAGGCAGAGTGAGAAGCACATCAATGATGAAGTGTTCTTTTACTTGGAAATAAGTGCCAGTGCATGTCTTTAATCTGAGTGTACCTACAGTGAGATTGGTTGAGAGGCAGGAGAATCCCAGGAAGTTCATGGGCTAGCTACCCTGGTATACACAGCAGTGTATAAGAAAGAGGAGAAACCCTGCATCAAACAAGGTAGAACACCAAAAGTTGTCCTCTGACCACATACATGCCATGGCTTGTACATACATATATTCATACGAATGCATGTGGGACATGCACACATACAGATACCCACACATAACATACAAAGATTTAAAAATTTTAAATAGAAAAGCCAGGAATGTGATGCTTGAATGGTACCTAACTCCCCCAAAATATTGCAGAAACTTTTAGTAGATGGGAATGATAAATATTCAAACTTACCCAACAGGTGTTAAAACCATTGTAGAACCCCAATGATTAAATGCTTATGAAAAAGTTAGCTAGCTATCAGAGGGGCTGGAGGGATAGCTCAGCAATTAAACACAATCAGGCAGTTAAGAACACTTGCTGTTCTTTCAGAGGACACTAGGTTTGATTCCCAGCACCCACATTGATTGGGAAGCCCCAAACACATGAGTTTCAGTTCTGGAGGTTTCAACACCCTCTTCTGGCCCCCTCCATTACCTGCAAACATGCATCGTACATGCACACACTCGAGAACACACACACACACACACACACACACACACACACACACACACACAACTAAAACTAATTATTTTTAAACTAGGACAAGAACTTAGGAACAATCAGTTTATGACAGTTACAATGTCCAAAATTCAGTCCGTTCAACATGACTTCACTGATCATTGCAAGAAGGAAGGTTTTTTTTAATAATTTATTTTTTATTTCTTCAAGTTACATCTCAATCACAATCCCCTGACTACTCCCCACTCCAGTCCCACCCTTCCACCCTCCTCCCCCTCAACCCCCCCATCCTCTTCCCTTCTTTTTTTAGTTTAAGGTATTTCTTTTTTCCCCCCAACAGCTCTCCCTTTCAGCCCAAAAAATGGTTCTTTTTCTTATAACTATAAATACAATACAAAACAACAGAAATAAATAGGCCACAATTATAAGAGTTATATGGCTTAGCATACATTCCCAATGTCCAGTCCATATGTATTTGGCACCTGACTTTAACATTCTACTATCTAACCATCTCCATAAGTTTAAAGTTCTATATCCAACTCAGCTTTCATACTAACTTGCCTCACAATTTTAAAAATATCTTCTTAGATCAAGAACACCCTCTTGATTCCTAAACAACTCAAAATTTAACTATGAGACTCTAGCTGTCTATTCTTCAACCACCTCAGAGACCTGAGAGGGATAAGGTTTTAATGTATAGGGACAGGAAAATTAGCAATTGGGGAAAAACTAAACTGGCCACACCTTATATTGCTTAACAAGATGATAAACTCCAGATAGATGTGATAAGTGCTAAAATAAAATTTGGAAAAAAAACTTGAAGAAAATGAGCTATGTATTTGCTTGTTGTCTGGAGTGGAAGGAAGTTCTAAGTGTAAAAGAACTCTCTTAGGAATAGGGCAGTAGGTGGGTCTAAGTAACTGTATATGTTTGTATAATGCATTAAAAACTTTAAGACAAACCACAAGCACTGAAGGATGGCACTCATCATGTAACAATGATGTGCCAGGCACCATACTTGAAGCTTTACAGTAATTGCCCATAATCCTCTCAAGAAACCACCAAGGGCATCAGCATTATTACCTCCACTTGGCAAACGAGGAAACAGATTGCAAAAGATTACATCAGTCCTTTACAGCCCTGGGTATACACTGAATCACACGGGGAACTTTAAAATGACCCACACCTGGGCCCTGTCCCACACAAGTTTAATCAGAGATGATGGGAATGGTATCTGGGCATCCTGTGCTTTCTCTCAAGTCACACAGCTAGCGACTACAGAGCCAGAACAGAGACTTTCTTCTTCTCAACATCAGGGACTTTCCCTCATTGTGTGTAGACATTTTCTTGAGAATATCTTCTCTAGCTGCTTAGGTTAGAGTTGCAAAAACCTAAATGAAGGCTCAGCTTGAAACAGAAGAGGCTTCATGTATGGGAAACTATCCATTGAGACACTTGTAACATATAGTCTAGAATTTTTGTCTTGAGACATCAATTAAAAAGCCAGAGGACTAAAATGGATGGTGCTCCTAGAATTCCTTTAGCTTTGGGGGCCGAAGGAAGCAATAGAAGCTGTGGAGTGGTTAAGGAAAGGACAGTGTTTTGATGGTCTAACTGATGTGAAACAATTGGCAATGCTAAGACAACACCAGAGAATTTTGGAAGAATCTCCTTTCTTTGGTTTCTTATTATAAGTTGCAATCGCCACTGTAATTTCTTCCCTATTACAGGATACTTAAACAATATAGATGAGAACTGTATAGTGTCCTAAAGAATAGGATTGGAGGACAATAGCCTAACACTAATTCCCAGATATAGGCTTCACAGCTGTGTAATTACAATAACTGATTACAGTTATCGTAACTGTGAGGAAGCTCTGCTTCCTCAGCTATAAATGAGAGTGACACTATTGTGTTTATGCTGCAGAAGAAACCACTTGAAACCCTATTGGTTTCATTTCCCTGGGCAGTTCCAGCTCACAGTTCCTCTGAATTCTGGGTATGGCCATCTGATAACTTGCTTGGGATTGGCAAATCCACTTTTGAGGTTCACTCCCATGAGTGACAGAGTGGAGCCTTTTCTTCATAGGAAACTTCAGAGTCTTTCCACAGGGGGCTCTGTAAGGCTGCTTAAGAACCCACAGAGATGTCATCAGTCAGGCTACATGACCCAAGAGACCAAGGATGAAGTTGCAATGTATTTTGGGTTTAAACTTGACAGGGGGCACCATCATTTCTGCAGTATTTCACTGGTCACACAGGTCATTCAGGCTAGGAGGAGACTATGCTCATATACCAGAAAGCAAGAATCACTTCACAATTGACCATCATGCATAAAATAGCTATCTATCTTATATACTTGTAAAGATCTATATTGCAATGCATCTGAATCCAACACACACACACACACACACACACACACACACATATGTATTCCTACTTGTGTAATTATTACTTCCTTGTCATCATGATAGATGTCTGACATACTTAGAATGAATAAAGACTCATTTTGGCTCACAATTTCCAAAGGCTTGACCCATGCTTCCGTGGCCCCATGTGCTCATCTGGAGCACCATGGCAGTGAGAATGTATGATATAGGAGCCTCTTCACATTATTGCAGGCAGGAAGCAAAGAGTGAGATAGGAAGAGACCAAGGACAAGATATCTCCAAAGACCCAGTCCCAGTGAACTACTTCCTTCTACCAAACCCCAGCCCCTGATGGGCATTTCTAGAAACTCTCACTAGCTGGGAACCAAGTATTTAACATAAAATGTCTCCCATAGGAGACACCTTATATTCAAACCATAGTATACATGAGCATTCATATGCCTTACCACAAGGTTTTAGTCCACAGACCACACCACACATACCGTGCTGTTTCTATGTTATCTCATGACATCATAGTCTTCTTATTTACTGTCTGACCTCTACAGTGATTCCTAAAGATTAATTTCTCAGAAACTAGCTGTCATTAAGTGATGCATAACCACATATGTCTCTATATGAATATATGTGTCATATAATATAGGTAAAATATGTGTTATACACATTTAATGCATACGACAAAGCTTAGCTACATAATTAATTTAGACTTTCTGTGGACGGTTATACATTGAAGCCAGTAGATTAAGAATATCCCCAGGTGTTTGTAACATGCAGGTGGTTTTAAGTACTACAATTCTATTCCAAATCTTAGTCTCATTATGACAATTGGCTTAGGAACTCTAGTTGAGAGGTTAACAACCTTCATGATACAGTAGTTCATCAATGGAGTTTTCAAAAATTCAGATATCCAGGCTACATCCCAGACCAATTATATCAGGATCTCTGAAGCAAGCAGCCCAGACGTCTGTATTCTTTTCTTAAGCTTCCAAGGCAGTTCTAATGCATAGTCAAGTTTGAAAGCCATGACTCCAATGGTTTAATTTAGATGATTGCATTAAAATTCTCTCATTTCCTCAATGTCCTGAGTGCCAGTTCAGCATTTAAATCTTGGAGACTTAGATTCACTTGTTGAAAACAAAGAGAAGACCTTTGACTCACCCTAATGTGCTGGGAATGCTGAAGATGAGTAGGAATGCACAGCATGGCGCCAGTTGTTGTCTGTCTGTGCTGTGTGTCTGGTGAATTCGAAGCCCCAGCGTGTCAGCCAGGCTCCTTTGGCCAGAACTTGCCTTCATGCAAGAGTAGAAACCTTCTAGGCATGTGATCACTGGGCCAGGAAAATGTCACCCATTACCAGAGAAAAACCAGCTTTCCATGCAACTAGAGTGAATGGCACATGAAAGCAATTTAGCCAAAGTGACTGGAAAGGCATTAGAATCACGATGTGAGGCCCGTTCTGGAAAGGAAGGTTGTGACCTGGTCATAGTCCTAGGTAGAGATCATGCTTCAATGCAAGGACCAAGGTCTCAGAGCCGTTCATCCATACCTGTGTCTGGTTTTGAAACTGAGCAGTGGGTCCCTATCTAGAACAGCCATCAGGGTTTGAGGAAGGTGGGCAATAGAAAGCAAATGGCAGCTGTCTTCAGGCCAGGAAAAGAATAGGTGAGTGACAAGTTCTAGTAAGCCAAATCATCCAAGTAGACATAGAAAACTTGTGGTGTACTGGAAGAGTCTCTGAACCCGTTTTTGCAAATATTTGGGTTTGAGGGAAGCTCCTAAAGGGCTTTTCCCTCCACAGTGAAACCTATGTTTAAGTAAAGCTTAATCCGTGTGTTTCTGCTTCTTTTAACCAGGAGTCATCAACATCCCCATTTTGGAAAAACAAGCATCTACTTAACATCTAAGAAGCCTTTGCTTTTGGCTCTTAAGACATTTTTTTTTTCCTCCCTGAGAAGGGACTCAAAAAGCAAGTTCACTTTGTTGACAGCCCACTCAACTCTTCAGAATTAAGAATTTTGACCACTGCATAACAATTGATTTCTTCTTATTTCCCAAAGAAGTGATTTTCCATTTTCTTTTAAGCCCCAAATCCTATTTTGTAAAATTGAATTTTAAACTCTCAATGAACTCTGAATATAGATTTGTCCATCCATAGACTCCCACTTTGTCCATTAAGCAGCTTTCTAATTAGAGAATGTACTCTCTCTAACTCTTTGGGACAATTTGTGCTTGAATTGCCTAATAATAAAAGGGGAATGGATTGAGCATGTGATAACTTTATAATCCAAGATCTCAAAGCGGCCTTCTAAGCACAAGCGTTATAATATTAGTCTTTAAACACCCCATGACAAATGCAGAATTCAAAGAATTAAGAAGACAAGAAGAATATAAAAATAGAATCTCTGGACCAAAAGACTTAGGGGCTTTGTTGTCCTCAGTAACTGTGTTTTCACACATCAGTCAGGTGTCTCCATTTCTCAATACAGGAGTCTCACATGAGAAGCAAAGAGAATAGGATTGGTTATGTCCACCAGGCGGGACTAAGGGTGTGATGACAGCAAGCCAAATCACCAAGAAAAATGCAATAATAAATACAATAATATGTCAGCCATATTGATCGGCTCAGTGCCATAGGCCCTGATGTTTGGAGTATCTTTGTTTTTCTTTACTAAAATGTTAAATTCTAGATACCTTTGTTGAGGTCATCAGAATGAGGGATAAACTTAAGCTCATGATAGCTGTAATGAAGTGGCTCAGGGAAGCTAAAATGGAAATCATTTTCAGAGGCCAAAGCTGATACCAAACTGGATCTTCAGATGTGTAGAGTTGTCAACACCAGATCTTTTGTTGTCAGTTGTTAGTTGGTGTTATGGAGACATTTACACAGGAAATGAGGTCATGGGTCTTACCCTTGAAACTCTTTCAATAAGGAGAGTTTATAAATATCACTTCCAGAGAAAAAACTGAACAGCACGGGACTCATAATAGCAAGATATTTATCCACATCAAGGACAAGACGTTCAAGTGACTCAGGAGTTAGGGAGGTAAGAGGACAAACAGGAGCACAGAGTGACGAGAGGTGGAAGCCACCATGTTCTGACATCTAGGACACCCAATATATAGCAGGCAGGATTTTTCACACGTAATTTTTTTCTAGTCAAAATCCATCAGTTTTATACAAGTAATCCCCAGTTTGTCATTTGAAGAGAAGACCAGACAGAATTGCCACAGAGAAAGACACACTCCTAACAGCTACTGGTGGTCGTATGGGCATATTCTCTAACCAGGTCCAATATCCATTACACTGTCTAATGACCAATTTTTAAGGAAATGTTATAAAGGCCACTGCCCAAAATGATGCTTGGGGGGGGAGGGGAATCCTGAAGCAGAAATGTGGATTTCACAACAGTTACAAGAACTGTTATTATAGACATGCTTGCTACCAGAATTCCACTTTGCATGACAAGACTTTGCATGACTTAAACCTGAGCAAGTAGTGCCCTACATGACAAGTTAACTTCTCTGAGCTTTTGGCCACCGACCCAGCACATTCAGGAAGAGCATCAGCCACATCTTAAAGGGGAATCATTAGTCATTTAGCAGGTCACCAGTAATCGCCATCCATTGCGGGTATCATTTTCTTAAACCCACCACCACCTCAGAACAGAAGGATTTCACAATGAACCTCACCAAATCAGGGGAGGAGGTTAGTTTCATGAATGTACAGAAAGACGTTGTGTTGCATGAGGTTTGCTTTGCATTTATTTATTCAGTTAATCAACAAATATTTATTCAGTGCTCACTAGATAAAAGAGTCAGTCTATGCAGAGTGGGTAAAAACTGGGGGGCAGTTTGTGGGCCCTGATTCAACTAAATTATGTGCTTAGTGTCTCTTTAGCCAAGAGTGTGTTAAAATAATCGCAGCTAGCTCTAGAATCTTTCTATTACTGTATTTTCATCCAGATATTTTTAAAAAATCAACACTGTTATATAATCAGAAGTATGTCACAAAGCACTGTTGTGGTTTAAAATATTGTGATGAAGCTGTATGTCACTGAGGCCAGATGACACCAACTTACAGTCTAGAAAAACAAGACGCTGCCCCTCGTGTTCCTCTAGGAATGTAGACAAGTAGCTTTTTGCTGGTGAGTCTTCACTTAAAGTACAGTAACCACATTCCTGTCCAGAGAGTGGTGGGTTATCGTCCACTTTTACTCTTTTCCTTGCCTCTGCTATAAAATATGAGTGTCAAGTACAGTGGTACATACCTGTTGTCCTAGCTCCATTGGAGGTTAAGGCCTTGAGCTTCAAATTTAAGACAGGCCCTGATACCCCCCTGAGATCCTGGCTCTCTGTTAAAGTGTGCTTTTTTGATGCAACCTTGTGGCCAAGACATGCAACAATCAGATACAAATAAAGATTGGAGGCATGAAACAGGATGGAAGTAGATATCTACTGAAGAGGCTAGAGAATTCTGGGAAATATCTACTTTTTGATAAAAGGAGAAATTCACAGTTGCTTTGCCTCAGACTCCTGTTTTCTCCTTCTGTCTTTCATGAATATAACTGCAACATCTAAATCATGACAATGGCATTGTGATAGGCAGAGTATAAAGTCTAATATGCTAAAAAAAAAAAGGTGAGTGAAACCTGCAAGATATTATTGATCAGCTGAGTTGAGTGTTAATGATTGACCCTCAGTATTCTAGTATGAGAGGAGCATCCTACCTATCCTCTCGGTATTTGGGCATCTGCTAGGAAGGAATTGAGCTTCTTAATATGCCAGAAATAACATCTCTTTTGTTATTTGAGTTCTTGTCTCTCCAGAATTCTTTCTCCTACTCAGTCTGTTATGTGGAGGCCATTCATTCTTGAATTCATTGTAAGGATTCTACACAAAAATAACAATGAATGCATATTTAATGTAATTCACTTTGTGTTCTCCTTTGCATATGAAGAACCTTAGCCTAAAAAAGGGTTAAATAGCAAAGCAAATTTATCCCAGCCTTCCAACTTTAAGTCTCATGATCATGCATTAGGCCTTGCTCCCTTTTGAAGAATCTAAAAGATGCCAAACTCCTTAAAATAACTAAGAAACATCTGTCTAATCCTTTCAAGTGTTACATTTTCAAAAATGTCATCAAGTATGATTCTCAGAGTAACCTAGAGAGGTTAACATTAATACTCTTGAGTTACACAATTTCCTTCCACCTCTCCCCTAACCATGGCTGCCACTTGGCTCAGTGATGCTGCCATAATGGATTAGTAAGTCCCTACTTACTATTCTTTTCTGATAGTCTTAAGCAATTTTTTTTTTGTCTTGTGTTTCTGTCTTAATATATCTTTACTCATCTCTCATAAAATCCCATTTTAATCCAGTAGGATACAAGGCCACAGCCACAGAACAGACATTGGCTTGGCGGAATTCACCAAGCTCTGGAAATCTCACTAGGGAGGCTCTCTGCATTGCCAAGTTCCTCATTAAAAAGAAATGCTTATAGTATTAGGCACTGAATGTTAATAAAGCCATTCAAGGCCAGCAAAACTTTTACAGAGGTGGCGTCTGAGATTCTGCAGCAGCCTACTTTTTCCTACCAAATATGCTCATGCTCACTTAACCTCTTTGCTTTATTTGTACAAACTCAATAAAATCTGCCTATCATGTGTGTGTGGCGGGGGGGGGGTGTATGCATATATACACATGTACAACCTTAACTCTGTTACTAAACTATCATCCCCTGGGCAAGAGCTAACCCTGGTCTATTAGAACTCAATTTTATGCATAATGCCACTTGTCAATTCAGTTCAGATACGGAGTTAAGAAGTATGTTTCCATGGAATCTGTGAGTGTGGTCCCTGGACCAGCAGCCTCACCCTGTGAGCTTTTAAGAAATGCAGACTTTGTTACTTGTTAGGGGATACTTTGCTCTAGCGGAGCAGCCATGTAGGTCCTCCATTGCAAGAGGAAGCTCTTAGCCCTCATATGACTGCTGAATTGAAGGGGGCTGGTATGTAGGGCACCCCACACTGGAGGAGTAGGATAAATAGGAGAAGGGGGAGAGGAATTGTAAGAATTCTTTCTTACAACCATTACAATCTCCACACTGGCCCAGGGATGGGCTGATGAAAACAAAGAGAGGGTGGGCCAGGGAGGGGTAGAGGGAGGGGACTGTGATGGAGATGTAAATGGAAGCAATAAATAAACATTTTTAAAAAAAAAAGAAAGAAAGAAATGCAGAATCTTAGGCTTGGTTCCAGACCTACTCAATGAAAGCCTGAATTTGAATAAAAGCCCTGGCAGTGTGGTTGTGTTCATTTTGAGCTCTGAAAAGAGCTAGCTGTCAGGCCAACACACATCTTCTGTGTACCTGTAATGTGTAATTGCACTGAATACTGGTGGAGAATGCTTCTTGGCCATCTTGGCCCTCTCTCACAGATGTTGCCAATGATTCCCAAGAAACTTCCCAAACACTCCATCTGTCATCCTGCTTTTTTTTTTTTTTTGTTATTGCCAGGCAGAAGTGTGTGCCTATTAACACTTACCTTCTGGTGAATAGGCTTATATTATTCATCCTCTTTTGTTAAATTTGGATTCAAAGTCATGCCAGAATTACTGAGACTGCTAGTCCTCTCCTACCACACCAGTTTGTAAAGTCAGTCAATTAAATAGGAGGGAAGTATGTAATACAATGTTTATAACATGCTTATATGCAAAAAAAGGTGTCAGCAAAAATTTTGGTCAGATTTTCTAATGTTGTTTGATTTTGAGGCCCACACTTAAGGGATGCTGGGGTGGGTGCAGAGAGGAATATGAATGGTGGGGAATTGTCTAAGAATTCTTTCTTACAACCATTACAATCTCCACACTGGTCCAGGGATGGGCTGATGAAAACAAAGACTACACCATTTCTGCCCCACAGATGCAAATGGTGGCCTGAAGAGTGAAGGGACAATTGTGTTGAGCTTGACTCCAAGGCCACTCAGTCGCACATTGGTTTCTGGGAATAGTGACTTGTGGAGTTGGGTTTCCATCTCCCTAACAGTAGATGGTGAGGGAAGGCAGACACTTTTCTAAGGACTCTGGCAGCAGAATTCAAGGGCACCTAATTCACACCAAGGAGAAAATGAGCATGGCTGTGTGCATGTAGGAAGCCTATGGGTGTGACATGATCACTATGTCTGCGTGCAGGTACGAAGTATACCCATGCGTGTGTGCGTGTGTGTGTGTGTGTGTGCGTGTGTGCGTGTGTGCGTGTGCGTGTGCGTGCGCGTGCGCGTGCGCGTGCGCGTGCGTGTGTGCGTGTGTGTCTGCCTGTCTGAGTATGCCCACATGTGCATTGGAGGTAAAAGTGGGAACAGTAGGCACATGTGAAGAAGTCATGATGTCTACATTTCCTCCTTATTCCATTCCAATCAGTCCTTCTTCCCACACTCCCCTGAGACCACATCTGCCAAACCTCCATGATCCTTCCTTTCCATTGCCACCCTGTTGCTGATTTCTGAGCTTCACCTGGATACCACAGGACATTCCCATCTTCCTTATCAGCACCTGCCCCGATGTTCCACTTGAGAATTCAGAGATTGTGCGAGATGTCCTCTAGCCCACTTGCTATGCTCAATTCATTTACATATCCTATCAGTGTAGCTTTCAGAATAAACCAGAACCTGACTGTTTTAACATTTCCTCCCACTGTGCAGAGATCTTCTTTGCTGAATCTTGAGTTGCCTTCTAACTCATTTATTTCCTAAACAGCCCTTGCTTTCTTGCTATTTTACAACCAGCACCCAGAAAGTGAGCTGTGTAAACTCTAACTTAGACCATGGAATTTAGTTTCTCCAAAATATTCCAATGGTCTGTCTTTAGGCTTAGAATAAAATTCAAATTCCTTGCCATGGCTGAAGGACATGTGGTCACCAATGGTCTTCTTAGTTCCTGTTCTACTCTTTCTTTACCCAGGCCCAGTAGATTTCTGCATTAACTGAACACTTTGTCAGTGTGATCAAATGCCTTCCCTCAAAAAAAAAAAAATTAAAATGAGAAAAAAATGTATTTGGCTCACTGTTTTAGGGTTTTCACTGCATGGTCAGCCAACTCTGCTGCTTCTGAGCTATGCTGAGGCAGAGTACCCCAGAGAGGAGGGGCTGAAAGATGAGTTAGTCACAATCATAGTGGCTACCAAGTAGGGAGAGTGGGAGAGAAGAAGAGAATAAATACCTGGGACAAGATATAGTCCCTGAAGACAGCCTTTTGCAGTGACCTATTCTTACAGCTCTTTTCAACCTCCTAGAATTTCTAGAACCTCCCCAAACAGCATCATTAGCTAGAGGCCAAGCCTTCAACACATGGACCTTTTAGGGGAGGCATAGCACTGGCCTTCTGATTGCTTATCTTCTTTCTGGTCAGAGTGCTTTATCACTGGCCCCATGTCCTTTTCTTCATTTTGCTTCAACCCTGGATTCGCTTTTCCTACACTTCCTTCACTTGCATTTCCCCTCCCGTTTCTTTTAATCTTTTAACTTTTTAATCTCAGTACTAATTACTACTTGATACCCCATGTCCACATCTGTTTGAGACATACCTGTTTCCTCAATGCTTTCTCTTGGGGCTCTGGGTCAAACATACTCCAACTTCATAGTCTCCAAAGTTGCATTCCATTTAATTGTCCTTGCTCCACTACTCCACCTTCCCTTATGAGCCTAAGTTTTTTTTCTCTTTAGCCATGTTCTGAATATTGACATTAGGATGCCATTTTCATTACCATAACCTCAACATATTCTGCAATGGAACTCATTGTCTTTGCCCAAATTACTAGATCTTTTTTTTTTTTTTTAACCTGCCTGTCCTCATCTAGTGGAAACCATTGCGTGTAAACAAGGGTTACCTTGAATTCTTTAGTTTTACCTCTCTCTCAACTATTTATGCAGCTGTCAGTTAACTTCATAGAGTCAGCCTTTTCCGAATCTTCTCACAGTTCTAGTCACATGTCCTTGACCTGCACTATCTCATTGGGCCACACCTTTAATCCTCATGCCTCATGAGTATGACAGTAAAGTTAACCCAGGCCATGAACACAAACTATATGTATTTGAGACCAAGCTCTGCTTTTCACACTGTGATCTTGAATAAGTCATATGATGTATGGTGAGTTCTCATCTGTCGGAAGGAAATAATAATGGTTCCTATTTCCTAATTGTTTTGGGGGATTAGATGAACTGATGTGTATAAAGTACTAGTGAGGGTCTTACCACGTTGTGCACACTGCTGTCAACAGTGACTAATATTCTTCATCTTCATATGCTTTTTGGTATGTCTCTCAATTCTTTTTTACAGCATCCGATGGCATCTCTACTATTTTCCCAAAATGCTATCAACCTGCTACTCTCTTACTGAAGGTTTAACATGGTTGCCCTCATCTCTCATTTACTTAAAAACCCTCCCATAGCTGGGAATCAATCTGGGTGTCCATCCCTAGTTCCTATCCTTTTCTTATGTCATCTGCACTGGCTTAGACTTGTGGGAATAAAAAAGGAAAATGGGGGTAGGGAACATGTCTTAATAGTCATCAATACAATTTAGTTCCAGATGGATGTGACTTTTAACCCCACCTATGTACCTGGAAACAAATGACAGTCTCCACAGCTTCAGCTTCTTCATCAGTAACAACTCAAACTAATAATTCTGTGCAGAATGTAGAGGAATTTTAGTCCAGTAAAATGGTTCCTCTGGCAAGGAATCACACCCAAAGACCTAGGTCTGTGTGATCTGGCTGGAATATAGACACACCCTTAGTGCCCACCTTTAATCCCTCTGGGTGGATGACATCTAATTGAGGGGCAGACAGAGTGATGAATCAGAGAAAGATTTGACAGAATGAATCAGAGATAGGATACACCCACCTCTCACAAGAACAGGCAAGAAAGAGAGGCTACTTAAGAGCAGTGCAGGGAGAGGGAGTAGAGTTGGGTTCAGTGTAGTTCAGTGAATGCAGTTGCATTCAGTAGAGTTCATGCAGTTCCATTCAGTTCATGGAGTTCAGAGGTAGTTTTTCTAAGCAGAGCAGTGCAGTCAGAAGCCAAGAGAAGTCAATTTGAATCAGTCAGCTTGAAGGAGTTTGAACAAGAACAGCTGAGTTGAACTAGCCAGGCAGAGTTAAAAAATAATTATAAAAGGTAAATTTATTTAGCAGTAAGTCTCAGAGGCTGAAAACTCTAGGCCTAGGTTAGCAGAAGGCCTAGGTTAGTCTGGAAGCTCAGTCCTTCAATGTCTGGATTTGCAGAAGATTACATTGTATGGAAGCTAGAAGCTTCAAGGCCTAGGCCTAAGGATAGCTAGAACAGAGAAATAAATGCTCTGGGCTCATCTGAAGCAATGTACTCATAAAGCTTGAGCATGGCTTTCATCTCATCCCATCATCTGAGGAAACAGAGGCAAAATTTACAGCACAGTGTATAACTGAAAATTTTATTAAACTATATTAATACCTAAACACCTATTACCTAAGAACCAATCCTAACCCTTTTGAAAGAATACCAAGCAGTGGGTCCTTGTGGGCAACTTGTCAGCTCTCTGCAGGCAACATTCACTCAGTGGAAACCTGGCTCTAGCACTGTTATGGCAACTTCACCTCAGCTTGGCTCAGCTTCCTCAGGGCCTAGTGATATTGCTGCCTGCCAGCTTGTGTGGCAAGCTTGCCTCAAACTCTCACCTTGGGGTTGGCTTCCTCAGTCAGGTTAGACCATCACTTCCACAGTTTCCTTAGTCCACCCATTTGAACTAGCTGAACCCCTCAAGGTAGCTGCTGGGTCAGGCGGCCTAGTCCTGGGCTTCACAGCCTCTCCAGAACCTATTTGCTCATCTGGGCCTTTGTAACACCCTCCATGGCAGGCATTAGTTGCCTGCCAGTTTTAGAGGTCTCCTCAGAGCATGCACATTAGAGTCAGTAAAAGGCACATGGCACTTTGCACCTTCTTGTCTTTCTCATATGGGGGCTTCTGTCATGGGGCTCTCAGGCTTTGCCTCCACATCCTTAAATAGGGTGTTGTCTCTTGGGGTTTCTTGTGCTAATGGTAACTCACAGCTCAAGGACTCTCTTGAGGTCCTTGCCCACACTCTCTGCAGGGCACTCTCTTGAGGTCTCTGGCACCACTCCCCTCAGCAGAGTGTTGCCTGCATGTCTCTCATGGGGCCTCAGCCCTCCAACTGGGCTCTGCCCACTTCGGCTCCGATCTTGCTAGCGGCTCTCAAAATGAGGCCATGTTGAGAAGCAATACCAAGCCAAAACCCCTTTTTCAGTTTCCTGGGCTCCCTCTAATCATATATACAGGATGCCGCCTTCTTATTTGTCCAGGACCATGTGCTCTCTGCTGGGTGCCAGGCTGATCTGCATGCACCCACATATTCAATAAAGAAATCTAACTCCCATTTACAAGAGTGGTTATGGGTACAAAATATAGCATTGTGCATTGACTGTTTCTTGGTCTTATTAGAATGAGTCTGTTCATTTAAATGCATGTAGTAATGGAATATAATGAACATACTGTAAACATGAACCTGAAGCATTTATAAGCAAATGGAACATATGTAAAGGCACTTGGAATGTGCCTGAATACTTATTAGATGCCCCGAAAGTGTGCAAACCGATGTGTGGGCCAAGTTGTCATAAATCAAGCTAGCTTGTTTCTTTGCCTTAATTAAAACTATTGCTTATTTCTTCACGCTCATCTAACTCTCTCTTGCCTTTTGTCTTACTTTGGTTTCAATTGCTGTTACAAAACACCATGATCAAGAGCAACTTGGAGAGGAAAGGGTTTATTTTCTCTTACATTTCCAAGTAACAAGTCCGTCACTGAGAGAAGTTGGGGAAAGAACTCAAGGCAGGAATCTGGGTGCAGGAACTGAAACAGGCCCTGGAGGAACACTGTTTATTGGCTAGTTCCCCATGACTTACCCAGTGTGCTTATACAATCCAGGACCACAGCCTTGGCCAAAAAGGGATAGACCCTCTCATATCAATTGTTTATCAAGAAAATGCCCCCACAGACTTGTCTGCAGGCCAGTCTTATGAAGGCATGTTTTAAATTGAGGTTCCCTTTCCCCAGATGGCTAGAGCTTGTGTGGAGTTGTCAAAAACATGTTAACCAGCATGTCTTTCCATCTTAAAACCCAACACTCACCTTGATATTTGAGAAATGCATTTCCCCCAGAGTCCTCAACCTCATAATGTTTATAATACATATTATTGAGACTGATGAATTTAAGATTCATAATAACTCTATGTTATTAGTTAAAAATTTGTGTGCATGTGTACTCAGCTGAGCTATGTATGCTCTTGAGCACACACACACACACACAAAATAGTTTTCACGTTCTCTCAGCATATAGAACAGAATTTTCCAAACAACAGACCCCCCAAAGTTCATGTTTTCAATTTAAAGTGCTGGATAAAAAGAACCCCTGCCATGCTGCTTGGTTAAATGAACTCATGAGCATCTCTCCTTCTCTTCACGGAAGTGTTGCACAACTTTTTGCACTGCTGGGGCTCTTGAGGCCAAATTGAAATTCATCTCACAAGCCATCCCCAACCCTGTGTTTGCAGGCATTCTGGCATCAATCGGTTTGAAGCATGGCAAGTTTCGTTGTCCCATATACAAATTAGCATTGCTTCCTCTTCAGTGTGAACATTTAAAGTGAGTTTAGAAGAAACTAAGGTCCAACAAAAGTCTCACTATGAATAATACATGAAGTTTTTAAAACAATCCCCATGAATTGCTTGTCCTTTCCTCCTTGCCAACTTTGACTTGGGTCTATATGGATTTTATTAGTCTAAAATTAGTCACATTCATGGAGCCCCAACCTTGCCTCATTATTTCAAAGAACCCCCGACAGAGACGGTGACATAATACAGTAATCCTATTAGAATATTTAGGTGGCCTCAGCTAACTTGGGCTTTCCCTCCAAACACATTACCAAAACTGCCCTCTCCTCAACAGATGCTGAAATAGTGACAATGACCTTGTGTTCATTCTCTGCAGAGTCCTTTTTGGGGAAGAGGTGGTTCTTGACGTGCCTTGAAGGTTTATTCTGTAGTGAGCTTCAGGCACCAAAGATTCCAGGGTTACATGAGGGAGTTTTGACTCATATACTGAAAAACTTGAGCAGACAAGGATCTAGCCCTTGGCATTGTAGACATTCCTAATTAGGTTGACCAAATGGCAAGTTCCTCATACTGGTAACTTGACTCCATCTCAGGCTTGCCCCTGATCAGGAGGCCCATGGCTTAGCACTGTATTTACTAGTTATGGATGTGGGGAGACTAACACTGGTGCTCAATAACTCCACAAATTGATATTCATGCTAATCTTTGAGCATACTGACGGCATACTAATCAAGTAATAACCCTGTTTACAGAGCATTAAGCCACACTCTTGAACCAAATACATTGTCAAAGAAAAAGACTGAATATGATTCTTTGGATGGTATTGCCTAACGATGGTGTGTCTTCAAATGGTCAGTGCTTTGATGGTAGAGTCCCTGAGGTATTAAGGACAAATGAACACATGTTTGTACGCAGTATGTTAGTACATCCATTTTGAGGAAAGTATTTTAGTGAAGTTTAATAACGGTGGGTTACTCAGCCACTTGCTGACATAGGCACATAAATCTTTTTAAACTGATTTTAAAATATGCCAAATTCATCTTGACTATCTTTCTCTGTGTGAAGTGGTTATCTTTGCTTGTGAAGCCAGATACGTTTAATCTTTTGATCATGGCAATATCAAATGAATGCAGACTTTTCAAAAGGATCACTAAGGTATGTACCAATTGTCCTGGTTAGTTTTTGTCAACTTGACACAAACCGTGATACACCTGGAAAGGGGGATCTCATCTGAGAAACTGCCCCCATCAACTTGGTCTGTGGGCCTGTCTTGGGGCATTTTCTTTTTTTTGTTTTTTTTTTTTAATTTAAATAACTATCTTTTTAGAATGTTTAGAGAATATCTTTAATTTTCATTTAACCTTTCCATCATTTCTTTGTTTATATCCAAATTTCTGCCATTCTATTTATT
This sequence comes from Lophiomys imhausi, assembly GCA_907164525.1. Taxonomy (NCBI): domain Eukaryota; kingdom Metazoa; phylum Chordata; class Mammalia; order Rodentia; family Muridae; genus Lophiomys; species Lophiomys imhausi. Next base: position 15,458,240 of record CAJQZJ010004381.1, on the reverse strand, counting down.
CTTCCTGTATAATTTTATTTAATTTCTTGTTATGTAGATTTGTTGAAAATGAATATTCAGGTTTTAATTGATTGAAAAAGCATACCTTATTTTAAAATAAGCTTTTGCCAAGTGAAGAAATCTAGATGAACAGCTTGGTTTTGTCTTTTCAGAATTCACAGACCTCACTGTGATCTAAGTTATGAATATCATAACTTAGATATTTCTGACAAGAAGTCTTTGGTGACTCTGGGCTTTAATTTTGTCTGTAATACTTTTCTCCTTCTGAGTACCTTTATATATGCTCTTTAGTTTGAGTTTTCAGAAGTTTGAATCAGGTAGATGTAAATATACGTGCACATCTGTCGACACTCCATGTTTACACTTGGGATTCTTGGGTGCATTCCTTGTCTTCTTATTTATAGGGATTTTCTCTGCTATAATGGTCTCAGAAAACATACACATTCTAGTCTGTTGGGGAAGTTTTTCTTTAGAATTTAGAGATTTTAAATTGTTCCCTTTCCTCCTTTCTAATCCCCCTAAAGACAATATTGTCTAAATGGTTATCAGTTCCTGAAGGGCCAAGGAAAAACAGAATGTGTATTTTATTTCGATTTTTCTTGTCTAAAGTGGAGGCAACACTTTCTTTGGAAAAAGAGAAATTCTTATTGTCTAAGTAAGACATTTGAAATTAGTGTCATACATGAAACTTTCAAAGTGGTGGAGGGGCTGAAGTTTTACCTACTTGAAAGTTAACAAGATGGCCTGTGGCCATTTCAAAGATGTTCATCAAAGACACAAGACCCCTGGACAGATAAGTTGAGCCTGCAACTCACAGGAGTAGGAATATTTAGAACATCAACATTTTTTTTGTGTGTGCCTGTATCCTAAATATCAGTTTCCATACAATAAAGAAGGGCTAAGTAACACATTTACAAGTAGTGGGTTGTATCAAAATGTGACTTCATGCTTGGGGAAATCAAGTATTTCTTAACAGGCTAGTATATTCTTTCAACTGGAGTACAGGAAGACAATGTTTCTTTTGACTTTGGTGTAGGTAATCTTATACAAAGTCATTACCTTTGCTTTTAAGACAGAACACAAGCTAATCACATAAAACTGTCTCCCAACAAAGACAAGATCATACCTGGTAATCCAGTTTAAACCCCATGCAGATTTCTCTGCACTATAAGTGCATGTTGTCTTTTGTGGCATCATGTGACATGTACCATGGACCTGTTCTGTATTAACAAATGTGCCATGTACTGGAGCTCTTAGTGAACAAAATATAAGCTTATTTCTGTCACATGATAATAGGATCACTGGAGGTTTTCAGTGATCTATCTAGCTACACATGGACTATTCAGTGAGTGCTGAGGGAGTTCAGATATTTAATCCATAACACACAGATACATTTGTGTCATTTAGCTTTTATAATTCCTTCTCCAATCCAGTAGGAATTTTAATGCTAGGTTATGAGGTTTAAAAAGAAAGAACTAAAATTGTGTTATGCTGCTTCTCCAGACATCTGTGTTTCTGTCAGACATCAAACCTAGGACTTTAAGAATTGGTGGACAAGTACTCTACAATTCTTCTACCTCCTGATATAGAGTTTTATGCTTCCTCTTGCTATGTAGTTGATATGACGTGGGGAGTTGGGTGTGTGTGTGTGTTTGTGCGTGTGTCTGTGCGTGTGTGTGGTTGTGTGTGTGTGTGTGTGTGTGTGTGTGTGTGGTTGTGTGTGGTTGGGTGTGTGTGGAGGGGTAAAGAGGTAGAGACAGAAATAGAGAGAAACTGTGCTTTTAAAGATATTCTGTAGCCTCTCAGCTCCATGTTATTCCAGTTGAAAATGGCAGGGTATTTTTCCCCTACAGGATAATGGTAAGACTGCTAGATAATGTTTTACATGAATGTTTGCCACATCCAAAATCTATGAAGCACTAGGCTGAACATGCAAATTCTGATATTTCATCATCAGCAACATTTACAGCTCATAACACATATCTGCTGCTTCCTATCTTTGTTGGTGCTGGTGAGAGATAATAAGGCTAAAGGGAATTTGGGTTTTCAAATGACTTTGATGGTAGTCATATCAGGAACCCTGCTTTTAGCACATGTCCTTTTCAAAACAGACACAAATATAATCCTTTCCTTTTTTCTTTTCATTACCAGGAATATGAATATGAAAGCATTATTTCTGATAAAACATCACATGGTTTTCTGTTCCCTGTATGTCATCAGCAGTGATTTGAATTACTCAAGCCAACTTGTTTCCTTTCCACTTTCCTTTGGCTTTTAAAGTTCATAAATACACATATTTATGTATATTCACATTCACAAAACGTAAAGCATCTTCATTGATTTACACTTGAAATAACCTCTTGAGTAGATGTCTTCTTGCCCAGGACTTGGAGAGATCTTTGTAAATACTGACCTTTGAACCTAGGTATGTTTTATCAGCCCTTAACTGGGAAAGGGCTAAATGTCAACTCTAAAATCTGTGTGCTTGATTTAAAGTTGAAACTTGGCATCGTGTGCCTGGCTATTATTCTTGGAATGCAAACAGGTACATGGTTTTGTACTTCTTTTGCAAGCCCCTCTATGACTTTTCCAGGACCTGAGTCTCATTTTGCTTTCAAAGCTCTGGTCCAATGCTCAGTGTTTATTTTTTAGCACCTCGCAGGTGCGTACTAGTTTTGAAATCCATATAGACTTTCCTGTCCACTAGAGGCTCTTTACCAGCCTATGTAACTACTATAGCATATATTTACTGCGTTTATTTTTCCTTTGCTGCTCTGAGGGCTGTGATCTCTGAGCATCCCCAGAAAGGGGATAGAGCGGTAGCTCACACGCAGGTGAATGTCAATCAAACTCTTGACTCCATTGCAGCATTTGTTTGGAATCAATGGAGGGTGGGCATATGATGCCTGTAACCACCTGTGCAGCCAGGGAGAAGGGAGGGAAAGTGAAATGCTCTTACATGCAGAGACAGTTGCAGATGGTTATGTCTTAAAAGAGTGAGGCTAGATGAAGGATATGGAAATCAAATTGAAGCTTGTATGCAATAGGAGAGCATATCAGAAGAACATTCCAGGTAAATTCAAAATTTCCCTTTGAAAAGATTTATACTTGATTTTTATCTTACAATTCATTATTTTGTAACTATGACCAAAGCTGTCTGAAGCTTCTCTATCCTGGGATGATCCCTATGCAGAATGTAACCTCGAGTCACAAAATAAACAAAAAAGGTGCTGATGTGACCTAAACGTGATGCTAGAGTTTCAGGAACAAATTCTTCTTTGATATTTATGTTTGTGTAGTTCATGCATAATTCTAAAATATAGCTATCACTTTTTGTTTGTGTTAGTTATCTACTATTACCATAGACTCGCTGCATTAGACAGTAAAATTTATTTCCATGTAATTCTGGAGCCTTGAAGTCCTGTGATTTGGCAGGGCTGGTTGCATTCTGAAGTTGTTTTCCTTGGCTCATAAATGTCAGTATTCTTCCAGTGTCTTCAAGCAGTCTTTGTGCCATGCAAGTGCATGTTTGTGTACAAATTTCATCTTATAAGGGCACTGAACGTGTGGGATTTGAGCCCACAGTAAAGATCTCAAGGAACTGGAGGATTAAGAGTTGCAAATACCTAAGGGTGTGACATAATCTAGACCATAGCATTGTTGGTAGAAGGTTTAAATAGGGAACACAGCTGACACTAATAATCAGGCAGGTATGCCAACGACAGCAATTAGCAAGAAGTCAGAACAAGGAAATCAGACTAAAAAAATTATTTTAAAGGCTCCCATAAGTATATTGAAAAACATACAAATGAATACAATCATCCTTGTACCTCTTCAATCCTAAAACCATCTTTTAATAGCTACAAAATTGTAACTAATACATCAAGAAAAAAAATAGTGTCCCACACAGCAATAAAATAAATCCTTGTAGTAAAACAGATGAGAGCTTGAGAGCTATACCATCACATGGACAAATCAATTAAACTTGAGAATTTGTCTATCATGGTTATATTGAGAATAAAAATACTGGTACAAAGACTGCTCCAGCCAGAACTTCAGTAAATCCCTGAAGTTCAGCTTCTGTCTATGAACTTCTTAGGACATTTAAATAGCTGAGCACAAAAGGACTGAACATCAAATGATTCCATTAACATTTTAAACCATTTTTCCATTCTTATTTGGGCCCCAAAAAGGTTTACTACAACCCAAATCAGCAGGAAGTCATTTAAAGAGAGGGACAACCCATGCCCAGAAGGTGGGGAGGGTGTTTTCCCCCACTTTGGTCATTTGATGGATAATAGAAAATCTTGTTATTTAAGGGAATAGATTACAAGATTAAATGGTCTTGTTAAATAGGTTTGGAGGTTAGAACCAGGGACTTCTCTCTTTTTCTTTTCTGTATCCTTTTATCTCTCCTATGTAGGAGTGAACAGACCTGAGAAAAAATGGGACATAGACATAATATAGGAAAGATCAAGAAAAAAGGACAGATTATTGAATATGCCCTTATACCTTTGTATATTGATAGAAAATTAATATTACATTTGGCTAAATTGGTATTGATCTTTGTATATTAATGAAAAATTAAGATTATATTGGGCTACATCTGTATTGATCTTTGTATATTGATACAAAATTAAGATTATATTTGGCCACAATGGTATTTACCCTTGTATATTGATGCAAAATTAAGACTGTATTGGGCTACATAGGTATTGATCTTTGTATATTGATACAAAGTTAAGGGTAACGCTTTTGAAAGGTATTGTACCTAGTAATGCTTAAAAATGAAATGCGAAGTTTCGGCCTTTTGCTACCAACTGTCATAAACTGTTTAGGATAATTAAGAAATGGAAACTAATAGTCATGCAAGCATGTCATTTTGTTAGTTACGATGACAGTCTATCACAGTTATTTTCTAAGCTAATCAAAAATCAAGTTGCTAAGAGACAAGCAACATTGGCTTATCCAAATATAAGAGATAGATAGGGGGTCTTCAAAAACCTCAATAGATCTGCAGAATACGGCATTCAAAGATGTTTTCTTAAGATTTTTTTTATATCAAGACATGCCAGGTCCTGATAGCACCCCCTACTCTACTCCAAGTAGAAGATGAGCATCGAAGAATCTCCAGTGGGAGATGATTGAATTGGTGGTAAGCCTATCTCTTGGCAAGAAAAACCCCTTGCTTCAACTGTAGACAGAATGCTGTCCAAAAAGGACAAAACTTTGAAGCAAGCAAGTCGACAGCCTAGCTCTGAAAAGACAGGGTAGGCAAGTCCTTCATAACCCCTGCTCTACAATCAATGTCTGTCAGAGAAACGGGGCCAAACAGCTGAAGATTGATGCTGTAATGTATGGAGAAAAAATGGGAACTGTCCAGACATCCGCTGGTATGTCATTTCTTAGTTTTGGAAGCGGCGGACCCTGCAATTCCTATATAATAAGACATATTTACCCCTCTCAGGTCTCTGAGGTGGTTGAAGAATAGAGAGCTAGAGTCTCATAGTTAAATTTTGAGTTGTTTAGGAATCAAGAGGGTGTTCTGGATCTAAGAAGATGTTTTTAAAATTGTGATGCAAGTTAGTATGAAAGCTGAGTTAGATAGAGAACTTTAAACTCATGGAGATGGTTAGATAGTAGAATGTTAAAGTCAGGTGCCAAATACATATGGACTGGACATTGGGAATGTATGCTAAGCCATATAACTCTCATAATTGTGGCCTATTTATTTCTGTTGTTTTATATTGTATTTATAGTTATAAGAGAAAGAACCATTTGTTGGACTGAAAGGGGGAGTTGTTGGGGGAAAAGATATAACTTAAACTAAAAAAAAAAAGGGAAGAGGATGGGGGGTTGAGGGGGAAGAGGGTGGGAGGGTGGGACTGAAGGGGGGAGTAGGAGGGGATTGTGATTGAGATGTAACTTGAAGAAATAAAAAATAAATTTAACCCCCCCCCAAAATAGTTCTGCATACATGGTTCCTAAAAAGAGAATGGGGTCTCAGATCCAACAAACGCCATAAAAATATGAAGACTTAGGTGTGCATATCAAGCATTAAGGAGGAGAGAATTTAAAATTTTAATGAGTATAACTGTAGTTACCTTTAAAAGTCATCAAAAAGAATTAAGTCAATATCAATGACATTTCTAAATAAAAAGATCGAATGTAAAGAACACATATGGCAAAGCATTATGGCTGGTAAAATATTCAGATGAGAAGGCACAGGGAGCATTGTGGAAGAGCATGAAGAATGAATGTAAAAGGCAAAGACAGGAAGAAGCAAGATGGGATGTTGTCTTTAGGATATGATACTGCATTACAAATACGGTCTCACAGCAGCTGCTGTTGTCTGTACTGGGCCTGTACTAGAGTGAGTGTTCCAACAGGTAATCCTGGATTTGGGAAGGGCTCATGGGACTTTGCCCTTTCTGGCTGAACTATTCATAGTTGTTGGATTCTGGGGAAGTGACAACTATTACCTTCACTTGTGTAACAAGTGGTGAGCCTACAAGGTTCCCAGGCTCCAAACCCATGGCCACATAGACTGTGTTCATTAAAATCAGACAGTCACAAAACAACAACAACAAATAGAATAAATATGGGAAAGAGACTTGTAGTGAGGAAAGGAGATAAAAGAGCTGGAAGGGTGATAGGCAAGGATGGAGGTGAGAGCGAACAAATATATTCTATACATACACAAAACTGTCCAAAAGCAAACTTATTCAATAAGACAGATAGTAACCAGATGAGGTCCTTCTTAGTAGGATCAGTTATTACCCAGCATCAAAACCCCAGGCTGAAAGATATAGGGAGAGCGTGAGAATGGAGAGTCCTGCTCCTTAAATTAAAAGAGCAAGATTCTTGTTCAAACATTACAGTTATCTTGAGCCTGGTTTTTGTTCTCTGGTTCTTTGTCCACACCTGTAAAACAGAGCAATGGGAACTAAATGGTTTCATGACATTTTTTGTTTGTTTGTTTGTTTGTTTTTGTTCTTTAAAGACAGGGTTTCTCTGTGTATCTTTGGTGGTCCTGGATTCACTTTGTAGACCAGGCTGGCTTTGAACTCACAGAGACCAGACTGCCTCTTGCCTCCCAAGTTCTGGGATTAAAGGTGTGCACCACCACACTCAGCTTCATGAAGTTTTAATTGTGAAACTATATGCAAATTTATTGCTCTCTCCTATACTCTCACTATATAGAACTGGAGATGATTTAAAAATTATATAGACTCTACTCATTTGGTATTTTCCTTAGCCTTCACCAACTTGTGGGGATAAGAAGGGTGAGAATGTGAGATTTTCAGGAGCCTGCTCTTCTTCTGCAGAGCCTCTTGGCACAGCATCCTTGACTCTTTCAGTTAGGTCTTAGGTATCTGCTCCCTGGGGTCTGACTTCCAGTACAACACAGAACTGTCACTTCTAAATCCCATAATGGGTAGGTTGTTGATTTAGACTGTTAACTACTCACCAAGGCATCAGCCTTTGCCGCAATCTTCCAGGGGCGTGTCAATCTCTAACATTCAGAAGGAACCAAAAATATTTGGCAAGTGGCAACACGCACACACTCTGCACCAAGAAAAGGGTGAGCCTTTACATGCTGGACAACTAAGGAGACCCAGTCGCCTCAGCCCTTCTCTTTGTCTAAAACCACGGGGACAAAGTCCTTGTCCTTGCTATGAATACACAGTTTCCCCTTGCTTGAGATCACCAAGAGGCTACAGTTGAAGCACTAAAAAAAAAATGGTTCAATCCCTGTACTCAAAGTAGGTGAGGATTTGGGGTAACACTGGGTTGATTAGACTGTGGTCCCTCAAACCCTAAGCACTGTCAGGTTAAATATGAAATCTCAACACTGATGCATATCTAGACTAGAGAGTGAAAGAAGCCTAGGAAGTGGCAACATCAGGTATTTGGAAAACTGGGCCATTTCTATAACAGAACTTGAAAAGAACAGATTTTGAATTCCCAAAGGTCAAGTTTAAAACATCTGTGAGCAAACTCGTCTTTTGCCATCTCCCCAAACCAACACCTTTGCTATGTTACTCAGCCTGTGCTGCAGCCTCCCCCCGAGGTGTCACTGCTAGCACTTGTGGATGCTCTCTAAATATTTTTTTTAAATCAATACTACCTTCCAATTTTCATTATCACAACACCAGTTAAAATTCTGTCTGCTTCTAGTCTTAACAACCTCCAATCATCTTTTTGTCATTCAGCAGGTTATCTGAGTAGAATTCAAATATAAGCATATCACCCTCTTTCCTAAAGCTCCTCTACATCTCTGGATTTCAAGCCATTAAAGTCTATTGAAAACACATGGAATCCAGTACTGATTCCCTTAGATATGGACACTCTGCAAACTGATTTCCACTGTCCATTTTCAGCCTTCTGTTCTGGCTTTCAAATGTACCAGAACTAACCCATGTGTGTTTGTTTACGTGTTACTTTAATTTGCCTCCTCTTGGAAAATGCATCAACACTGGACAGTTTATACTCTCCTTTACCTCAAAGTGAAATTTTGTTGACTTTCTGGAACAAATATAATGAAGTTCATGTCTTTTGCTGAGTATTGAGTCACTAGAGTCAGTATTTTGAACCTGAGACTTTTCAATGAGAATAAAACTCTAATTTTCTTTCTCAAGGAAACTAACCATAACCTTTTAAAGCCAGCCAACTGTTGCTATTTCCTATAATCTTCACACCAGAGCAGGGAAAGTTTGCTACGATAATTGATTTATATGCCAAAGCTCAGCATCAATAGAAGAAGAGTGTGGCAGTTTTTTGATAAGCTTGCTCCCTGCAAAGTATTTCCCTGTCTAGACAACACAGCCAGTGCTAGGGTTGGGCAGTGGAGGCAATGGATGGAGGAGAAGCTACTGTCCATGGTCCTGATATACAAATATGGCAAGTTGTGGCCACGTTCCTTCATTCCCATTTTAATAGTCCCCCATCAGTCAAGGATTCTACCAGAACTACTGCTTCTGGCTTCTGTGAGTCAATGTTTCATGTGATTTTTGTAATGGATCATTTCTCCCTAAAAGATACAGTGAAGTCTTAAACCCTAGGACCTATAACTGTGAAAGAGAGTTTGAAGATGTGGTTCAAGAGGCTATATTGGATTAAGATAGGTTCTCACTCAATGACCAGCCTTGTTCTATGAAGAAAGGAATTTGTTCATGGACACACAGAGAAGAAAGGCCATGTGAGCTGGAAGCTGAGGTTGGAACAATGCACCTAAAAGTCAAGGAGAGTCAAGGATGGCTGACAACCACTAGAAAGGACAGACCAGGAAGACTGTTACCCCAGAGCTGTCACAGTGAGACTTTAGGACTATGTGTAAGATAGAATTATTTTACTTTAGGACAACCACTGCATAACACTTCATTATGGTAGTCTTAGCCGACTTAGCCAAGAGCCCTATAGAACTATGTTAGGGGAAAAGGGCTCAGGGCTTTGGGTAATTTTTTCTGTGTGTATTATATTGTATTGTATTGTACTGTGCCATACTGTATTGCATTGTATGTTTATTTGTTTGTTTGTTTTGTTGGTTGGTTGGTTTAGTTTAGTTTAGTTTTATGCAGATCTTTTGTAGCCCAGGGTAGCCTTGAACTTAGGATCTTCCTCCCTCAGCCTACCAAGTACTAGGATATATTTAATTTGGTGGTGATTTGCAACCCCAAACATTAACTACTTATCTTCATTTAAGAGCTTAGTTTTGACAAAAGAAGCCATAAAAATAGTAGGGAACTTGAGAAGAGGGATTCCAGCAGGAGAAGAAGGGGATTTGAGAGAGGAATTGGGGAATCTAAGGGAAAATTACTAAATTCATTATATTAATGGATGGAATTGTCAAATAGTAAAAATTTGATTTAAAAAAAGAGCTGGAGTTAAGTGCATGCATCATTACACATTACGGGTAATATTGTTCACACCTGAAGTCTGACTGAATGTGAAGGACCTCCCTCAGGCTTCATGTCTGACTGGTCGATATCTATTTCTGCTTCAACTAGGGCAGAACAGCACAGGTCGTCCACTTGCAGCAACAAGTAGCTCAGTGTTGTCTGAGATCGGAGTGGCGGTACACAGGTGATTTATAGTGAAGCCATTTCCTTCCTGCTTGGGTCTTAGTTGTTAGACACTCCTGGGAGAGTCAGCCATGATAAATTACTTCTTTCTGTTATAAGACAAACAAGAATAGGAATGATCTCTTATGATGTCTGTTGTCCCAGGTTCCTTTTGCACTAGAGGAGAGCCTGTATTAAGAAAGAGGAAAGGTGCTGCGGCGGGCATACCACACTTGGCAAATTGTCCAGGTCCTTTGAGACTTGGAAGCTCATGGCTGTGCTTATAACTGGCTATTTTCTCCCCCTTGAGCACACAGTTGAAGAAGGTTATCTTCACTTTTCATTCATTGTGTGTTCCGCTTTGTTATTGAAGAGTAAACACAGATTCCTGCTTTTATTGCCTTCTTGTGTAGGAGTGTATGTGACCAAGAGGCATGTACCCAACTCACTGATTACTGATGTTATCCACACATCCTACAGAGGATGCTCTTACGAGTTTCCTGTTTGTTCAGAACAGTGCGTTTGAGTCTCCAGACAACACTCTTGGGGAGGTGAGGCTGACGGGCTGCACGTTAACTCAGAAAGAGCCAGTATCATAACTGACAGCCTGGTACCTGATTCTTAGATAGCCTTTATATTTTAAGGGTGTGATTTTTACCCCCATTGTAATTGTCCTATAGACTTTAAAACACACTGTCTCTCCCAAAGTAAGCACAGACGATATCTGTGATTTTCCAAGAAGGATTCTCTGGGCTGATTTTTTGAGACCAGCACTTAAGATTGTTGTATAGACAAATGGATTTTAGTAGAATTGCTGTCAGCCTGAATCACTAGTTCAGTTAGAACTATTATCAGAAATACGTATACACTCACATGCACACACATGTGTGCACGCACACACACACAGGTGTGATGGCTCATGCCTGGACTCCCATTATTTATAAGACTGAGGCAGGAGGATTGAAGTGAGTTGTAGGCCAGCCTGAGCTTCAGGATGAACGCTGTTTGGAGAAAAATAAAATAAAAAAGAAACTAGTTTATTTAATTTCTATCATTTGCAAATAAATAGTAATACCATGGCCTGACATAATTTCTTCAAGACAGGAATTTATTATTATATTTAAACTAGAACTCACTATTCTCCTGCCTCAGCTTCCCCCAACCCCCAGTGCTGGAATTACAGGCATACACTATCATATCTGACTCCAAAACTATGAACTTTTTTTCAGTTATTTATTTATGTATTTTTTTAACCAGAGGTAATCAACACAGACAGTATTCAAAGGTAATGGACCTTCAATTGTAGCTGTCAGTCTAGACTAAGAAAAATAAAATTCTTTCCTGATTGCCAGGAAAAAAGAGCACCTTGGGAACAGACTTATACTTCACTTATGTTTTACTTAGTGTGGGATGAATACTTACCAGACTTCGGCATGATTTGGACATAGAATTCCAGCACAGCACTCGACAATGCCAAGCTTATTGATGCTCAATGACTCTTCACTCAAACAAATTAACTTTTAGGCTGTATTCAAAGGACCATATTGTTCTTCCCCAGTTCTCATCAGCTCATCAATGGGCTTCCAGTAGTAGACCTTGGCTTTCCAAAGATGTTGAGTATAGAATTCCATGTTTCAACTTAATAATTTTCTGTTATTTTATGAAGGTTCAAAAAGCTATGTAATTCAGTAGAAATCATAGTTGGATTATTCCCCCAGCATAATGGTATGCTGCACAATAACCTCCTATGGTCCATGCTGGTTATGACTCCCAGTCATCCCAAGATCAGCATAGGAAGAAAAAACACTCCAGGAGCCCTGGGCTGCTATGCTCTGAGGTTTGCTAAGGTGAAAGCATGCAATGCATTTGTGACATAGTATTTTTACTATACGATGGACTTCTCAGCTTGTATCCTGTCACCATGGAAGCACCTCATTCTTAGAAATCTGGTTACCATTCCCTAAAAACACATGGAAGATATGAAGTGTGTCAAGCAAAGCAATAATTAGCCACCTGCCAGGAAGAGGCATTGAGGAGATTAAAAGGCCGATATTAAAATAGACTTGCATGTGGAAAGTGCCGTTGTATCAAGGAGTCAGAATTAGTATCTAGAAGGAGCTGCAAAGAACACTAGCTTTGTAACTCTATAAAAAGAGCTCAATGTATCCAACACAGCCCAGCAACAGGATAGGGATTTTTTTTCCCTCAAATTCTGTCTGCAAACCTGCATGGCCACCTGGCTACACTACTTAACCTCCCTGACACCTTTTCACACTGGTTTCAAACCTCTGTCTCCTAGAGAATGGAGCCACAAGCCAGTGCCAAGCATTCAGTCTAAGATGAGACTTTCAAATTCTGATTTATTTCACTGGCTTATAACTTAATCTTTTTGAAAGAATTTGTTCCTTTATGCCTGCTTTGCAATTGCTAATTTTATCATATTTATTGTTCCTGTAGATATAGTTCTAATACAAAATCAGCTATTTTTACCAAAGGAAATAACTGCAGAGTAAGTATGCATTTCCCAAACCTTGGGGATGATACATTATTTTAATCATTCCTAGCCAAATCTGCAGTTTTTTTTCCCAATGGGAAATTATTGTCTCTACAGAAAAATAAACACAAAATGTATGAATGCATGATATTCTATTTTCAAAGATAAGTTGAAAGTTCTTTTCATATCTCTTTAAAAGAAATATATAAATAATCATCTATAAAGTTCAGGAAGTCTCAGTGGATCACTAAATCTATTTTATGGCCCCATGAAGGCATGCGAGGGCAATTTATACTCACTCATGATACACATATGAATTTCATTAATATTAAAAATAAATGTTGATATCTCTCTGTGCATAGTGTCTTTCTCTAGCAGGATTTGTAAATAATCCTGGTACATAGTGACAATGATTATGACTGACAAGATTTATGTGTAACAATTAATGTGTATCACCCACTATTGGCCATTCATATTATTGTTGAAAGGTACAGACATTAATAATAAATCAAAATGGCATGTATAAAAGTTACAGCAATAGGAATTTTTTAAAAGTATTCTTTATAAACTTATTAACATTCAATAAGAAGAGAGATTCTAAAGCATGGTTGAAGTTAGGAATTGTTCAAAACTAAGCAACAGATGCTTACATTTATTTCTGGATCACAAATTTACTTTACTAGAACAAATATTTTTAAAGTCTTGGAGAATTTATCTAGAAATTAAGACAGCTCCACTGATGTTTTATTTTAAACAAAGTAAGATGATGTAATTAGGTGAGTTTTTCCTAACAGGGAGATTCATCATATTTTCCCCCTAGTGTAGAAAATAAGAAATAATTCAGGACATCTTCTTGGTCTTTTCTAAACCAACATGAGATTGATGAGTATGTGAGCTACGTTCCTCAACTATTGGGAAAGGAAGATTATTCTTAGGTATGGACAGATAAATTGACTTTGATATAGATTTGTCTGTTTATTATACAGCCCTGCCCATTAGGCCCCTAGAAAAAGAACTCTTACAAATAGAAAGAAAGTTTCGTGGGAGAATTATAGGATACTGTAATTGGATACTGAGGTTGATATTTATTATTTGTCAGTTTGATATTTTAGACTCTAAGAAATGTTATTTCTTGTGCTTAGTTTTTAGTTTATAAACTTAATTGTGTTTAATTAATGTATGGTGCAATATGTGTACACTATTTTCATAAAATTTCAACATATTAAAAATAGACAACTTAATTATATTTTTGTGGCTAGAAAAATACTGGAAAACTTTACCAATGTAACTTTATACTAGAAATGTTATTTTAATCAAACCAAAAGAAAAAATTGTTCTTGGTTTAGTAGGTGCCTGAGGGAACTATTAGGGGCTCATTTCAAGACTAGAGGATATATATATACAATTTTTATTTTTTTATTATTTTTTCCAAATTCAAAAATGACAAGGGTGTCAATGGTACAGCTAGGACTCAAGAGAGATTGTCTAAAAATATTCCCTAATTTTTTTATGCTTTTCTCTGGATATTGATCAAAGGCATTGGTAGACTCTCTTCCCTCCATGTCAATTTTTTTTTTTTTTTTTGGAGCTGCGAGTTAGGTCTTTTGCTATTCTTTTTGCCCAGCTATCTCATCTTTTCCCACACACAGAAATTCTTCTTGAGTGTAAGTAAATCTTAACTCCTTTTTCTAGATCAGACATGTTACCCAAGTTCTGTATTTGAATGCCAAATGTGTTAGAGCCATCTCACACTTAAAACTTTATCTCCTTAATTTCTATACAAACAGTATCATACTATCATCTCCAATTTTCCATCCTAATATATGGCACTTCCACCTGTGTAAGCTTTCATGGTGTGAGCCAGGGAGCTACCATGGATTTGTCTTCATTTCCATATTTGACCTATTACAATGTTCCATTAGAATGTTCCTTAAATGTTATTTGAATCCTTCTTGTCTCCTCTCTATCTCCAATGACAATGATGAGGAACAGACCTGTGGAACTAGAGGAGGCTGATTCAATTGTTTCATTATCAATGGCTAGCCTGGACTTTCTGCCTGTCTTCTGGGACCACACGTCCATATAGTTGCTAAAGCCTGTCAAGATCTTGCCTTTCTTGCTTAAAGGAGAAAGAGAGGGAGTAAAAACTGTTTTCAGTCTTATGAGAGCAAAAATGACATAGGGCTTTGTCTTTTCACACAAAAACTCATTTTCTCCCTTCCAATTATAGCATTTTCTGTCCTTTCTAAAAGCCCCTTCAAATCCTTGTTGGAACTTTCTTAGTTCTGTTATTCCTCCAGGACTTCTCTTTGTCTTATCAGCTAATCAGGGGTTCCAAGAGATTTTTTTTATTACTGTTGCTTAAATATGAGTGTATTTTATATAACTATACATATGAGCTACCTTTAATTACAGAAATATCATAAGGTGACAGGAGAAAGTGACTGCCCTAGGAGTTCAAGTCCTATGAGCCTGTCAGAGGAGGGACACACTGGAATCAGTGTTTGGAAAACCCTGCAGAGGTACTTTCTGTTCTTTAGAAAGACTTAATCCTTCTGCTGACACTTCACTCTCACATGCAACAATGTACGTGACAAATGCCCTTACTCCTGACTCCTGCCCTAGCAGCACACAAGAGAGGCAAAACCCTATTGCTGATCTGAGGCTTGACAGGAAGGGATGGTGGGTTTTCTCATCAAACACGGTCCTCACTCGGCAGTAGCTGGGCTGGTTACTTCCACCAGCTGTCTTTTAATAACTATGGAACTTTAGAAAGAGTGGATTTCAAAAATATATTATAGTTCCATTGGAAGAATGACTTGATTTTACAGATTCCAAAAATAAACATTGAAAGGACAGCTGTGAGAACAAAAGTCAAGGGTTAGTTTAGCTTTGTGGCAGTATTCAAGCATGTTCCTGTGGCCCCAGGAATTGATATGAATCTGAAAGTGTAAGAATTGATTTTTGTAGGTTTTCCTGCAGGTAACAACATCCCAGCAAAGCTCCCATTAACCCAACTTCCCATCACTGGGTGGTTAAATAGTACCCTGTATTCCTTGTATTCTTGTATCCATTGTTGTATGAAACGTTTATCTTAAATATAAGGCAGGAAGAAACATTTCTTAAAGAAAAGATGTGATGTTAAGGGGAGTCAGGGCAAGTAGAATCTTAAAGAGGAGGACAGTGAGGTTGTAATGGAGGGATTAAATAAGAAGCTGACTTCGGGTGAACTACTTGTTCAGGACCATCGCTTGTAAGGGTGGGCTGCAGCAAAATCTGGAGCATCCGTTGAAACTGGAGTCCAGGTAGTCCAGTGCTGATGATTCCCAATGGAGTGAGGGTAATCCCAATGGAAAGGAAGGACAAATCTGGAACCTTTCATGGAAGTAAAGCTGACAAGACTTTCTTATGTGATAGTTGGACACAGGTCATATAAAGAGGAGTCAAGGAGGATATCCAAGTTTTTATCATCAGCAAACTGAATGAATTGTGGGCAATTTACCAACATAAAGTAAATAAAACAGAAATTGGGTTATAGTGTGAGAACCACATTTCCTGTTTTGAGGTGCCTTTTCCACATTTAAAGATAAGTGAGGAGTTGGATGTGCGGTGGGTAAGTGAAGCTTGGTCAGGGTTGGGGATTGCTATGGAACTTAGTCCTATACATGGCTCATGTGTACTAGTTCACACAGGCTGCAGTATCAACATTCCCCTAAACTATATGGATTGAAACAAACAAGCAAACATGAAGAACATGCTATCACACAAGGGTAGAAGCCTAAGTTGGAAGTCAAGATTTGTTATCAGAGCTATGGTGTCAATATCAAAAAGAGAATTCACTTCATTCCTTTCTTTTTATTCCTTGATATTTCTTCACTGGAAGGTATATCACTCCAATCTCTGACTCTGTTTTTTTCCTTATTTATTCAAATATTTTATGTCCCCTCTACAGAGATATGATACCAAATTAGAATTTACCCTAAGTATTTAATCCTAAGGTGGTTAGAGCAGCACATAATTTATAAATAAATTCACATTCAGAGCAACTAAGAGTCACAGTTCTGAAAACTGCAAATCAATTCCACCTGAAAACTGCAAATCAATTATTTAATGTAGTTATTAGTAAGTATAAACTGTAATATTAGGCCGGCAGAGTAGCCGGCAGCTTGGCAGAGGAGCAGGAGGCCTTGCCTGAGTGCCTTAACCAGTTGCCTAACTTATCCTGGAGAAAGAGCCCCAGGACCAAAGGTGTCCTACACCACCTATAACCTAAACTCTGTTAATTAATATAAGTTGTTATATTAGGCCAGTAGAATTACCGGCTGCTTGGCGAGAGAGTCGCCTGGGCTCAAGGGGAGTCTGGGAAACCAACAGCCCGGGACTGCTTGAACTGAGGGCCTATAAGCCGCCGCAGTCTTTTCCCCAATAATTAAACACACCAAGACCTTTTAATATTTTAATGCTTAGCCCTTAGCTGGGCAGACTCTCAATTAGCTACTCTAAGTTAACCCCAAACCACCATGAGCCTGTGAGTACCTGCCAGATTTCTCCAGACGTCTGTCTCCTTCTGTGTCTCCCGGCGGAAAAGGCCGAGAGTCTGTGTGAGTGCTGATTTCCTGTGCTGATCTGAGGAAGTCCCGCCTTCCTATACTCTTTCTGCCCAGCTAATTGGCCATAAGCGACTTTTATTAACCAATCAAGAGAATGCCTCAGAAGGGGCGGTAACCAGATCTCGGCATTGAATTCAATGTATCAGAAACAATATTAGGCCTTCCCTCAACACAGTTCCATCATTATTTGGGATAAAGCAACTCGACATATTTAGATGGTATTTAAGTTTCTGAAACTGAAGGAGGTCAATTAAAAGTAGATTAAATGGACAGGAGGTCCAGCACCCTGGTTCTAGAGTATCTCAATGTTTTGAAAGTAAACAGGGAAGAAAGCCTGAGGAGAAAAGAGAAAAACAAGAGAACTCCAGCTTCTCAAAATACAATAGAAAAAATTTAAGTGGCTGTTATCGGACTTTTAAATTTGAATATACTATGAAAACCATTTTGGGCATTGAGAAAGTGAAAATACCAGGATATATACTAGGATTGTTCACTGAGATTATCTCTGGTTTGGGTTCCATGATTTATGCAAGGAGATAGATGGATAGATGATAGGTAGGTACACAGATGAATGGTAGACCAATAGATGATAGGTAGATAGATAATAGATAGATAGAAGATAGTTAGATATAGATAGATGATAGGTAGATAGATAATAGATAGATAGAAGATAGTTAGATATAGATAGATGATAGGTAGATAGATGATAGATAGATGATAGGTGATAATCTAGTTGGAGTGAGTGATTTATATTCTGAATGGTTATCCCTATTCATACATCAAATCACTAGCCCCCAATGTGCATTGTGATGGCTGAGTGGACAATTGTGATGTCACAATGCATCATTGTGATGATAAAATCAAAAACTACAGCACTGTGATGTCACAATTTAACATTGTGTTGCCACAATTCATCAATCTGTTGTCACATTGCAACATTGAGACAGCACAATAGAATGAACATTTTGAAATGACAATAGAGCATTGTGAAGTCATAGTGGAACATTTTGATGACACAGTGCAATGTTGTGATGACATACTGGAGCATTGTGAAGTTACACTAAATAGAGCATTTGAACACACAATGGAGGATTGTACAGTCATATTGGAGCACTGTGATGATTAAGATCAGTGTTGTGATGTCAAAATAATTATAAATAATGACACAATGGATCATCATGATGACAGAGAAGAACATTGTGTTGTCACAATGTAAAATTGTGGTAGCATAATGAAACACTGTGACACATCCATGGATCATTGTGATTTCATAATGCAACATTCAGATGGCACAATAGATCGTTGTAATGTCAAAATAGATCACTGAGATGACACAATGGGGATTTGCGATGTCACAATGGAGCATTATGATATCATAATGTGAATGTGAAGTAATGTGAAGACACGCTGGAGTTTTATGATGTCACAAAGTATCATTGTGACATCACAAAGTGTCATCATGATGGCACATTGGTTATCATGATGTCATCGCAGAGCATTGGGTTGACACAATGGATCATAATGATTTCACTGTACAGTCATTGTGATATGAGCTCACACAATGGATTTCTGTTACTGTACAATGCAGTGTTGATAACAGGCAGTGTGGGCTCTGAGGTGGATTAGATTATGTGGTGGTACCCTCATCAAATCCATTAGTGCCTTTTTATAAGACACTACAGAGAGCTCACTTACCTTTTTCAGCAACTGACTCCACAGCAAGAATACCCCATCTATGAGGAAGGTGCTGTTTCCAGGAACCTAATCTACTGGCATCCTGATTTCAGACATCTCAGCTTCCAGGACTTCAAGCAGTAAGACCTGCTGTTTACAAGTTACCTGGTTCATGGTGTTTTATTTTGATAATCTGAACAAACCAAGATAATCTTAGATCCTTCTCCCTATGTGTGAATGTTCTGAAACTCTGTAAACAAATTTTACATATAAACAATATGTATGTAATTGTATGCAATTTATCATTGAAACAATAGAATCTGGATGCTTTAGATAAATCTCTGTCTCTGTCTCTCCCACTCCCTGTCTCCTTGTTATTTCACTGAGTAAAATCTTACAAAAAACTGACTTAAATCATGTTATATATTATGGACACTAATATTAGCACATTATCATGTGCTTCATCCTTTAAAGTTGATTATACTTTTTGTTTATTAATCTTGCTATTATTTTGAGGTTTCAAATTTTATGTCATTAAATCTTAACCTTTTCTGTTACTTTATACTTCATTTGCAATAGTGTTCATCCTTTCCTTCCTGGTGTTAAGCTGCTATAATTTCTAAGACCCTGCTCATTCATCATCCCATCTTCTATTACTATGCAGATCACATCCTGATATGTGTTCATATCTGTGCCCAAGTGTCAAGCCACCGAAACCTTCATGACTCTGTATTGCAGATCAGATACTTAGTATGCAAAGGACATAGTGTCAGACCTAGGTGAATGCTCAAAGTCATTTTCTGCTCTTCCTTTGCCTTATAATTAAATTTTAATGTAATTTTTCATCTGGGACAATTGTGCTAGGAGTTGTAAAAGTAAAGAAATAAAGTAAAGCACTAGATGGAAGTTGCTTAATGAGCCAAGTCTATCAAGTGCCTGGAACAAATACTTGGGGACAAAAGCCTTGGAGTGCTTCAGTGATGTAGAGAAAAAATCTCCTGCCTAAAGTGGAGATATCCCAGGACCAAGGAGAGCATTTTGCACAAGGGACTTGAAGGGCTCTTCTCTGGGGACTTTTCTGGGACCAGAATAAGGGTCTGAGGTCTCTTGTCACATTTTACACTAGCTGTCTAACAAGAGATCTGCCATTTCAGCTGGAGAAGAACACGTTTACCCTTGGGATGTATTTAACTTTCTCCTGACAAAAGTATATGTGTGTACGTAAGCACAGTGCCTGTTTTCCTAGCTGGCTGGAGGAGCCTGGCTAACACAACTTACCTGAGCTTAGGTTCATGAAAAACAAGAAATACTGTTAAAAAGCAAAGATCCTGCTCCTTTCCAGGCTGTGTTTCAGAAGAGGGATAGCTTCCTTTCCATGCTTCTCTTTTCAAAAGAAAAACTTTTCCATAGTTTGAAGACTGAGACATCTAAATTCCTTCAGTATGTTATTCATCTTGGATGTTACACTCATGTTACTGGCTCATAGTTATATTAATTCAAAGTCAAGCCATTACCCATTGTTGGTATAATTATTATTACCATTGCTGTGATGCTATTATTAATAATATAAAGAGGATGGAATAGAGATTAATACAATATACCCTACATAGTGTCTTCAGGATTGTCTCTCTTTCAACATTTCCTTTCTTGCTGTTCTCTCTCTCTCCCCTCTCTGGCTTCATCCCTTCCTCTCCCACCACACACACCATCACACCTGGCTTTCAATCACTGTAGTACTCTTTACTGCATTGCTAAAACAGCATACAACCCCTGGCCTTTCTTTGTGCAGATTTAGCCACAGTAGAGAGTTCGTGGTCTACTGTCACGTACAATTTTTGTTCTTTTGTGAAGTAATTGAAATGGATTCATGACTCAACTCTTATTGAAATACCGCATTGTCAGGCTGACAGATTTGGAAAATGTTAGAACTCCTATAATAACCAAAGCTGTCTTTCTTGTCTCATGTTCTATTATAATTCCCATTAGTAGCTGTCCATGCTTGGAGACTCTTTTCTCCTTAATTCAATTGCATGACTAGAGGTAATGAGGAGTCTGAGACAATTGCAGGTTGGAGATGAAAATTTGTACCCTGTCTTCTGAATGGATTACTTAAAAGGTAAGGAGCTGCTTACATCAGAATTTATACCTGAAATCTGGGAGAAGTCAGACAGAGTTCTTGAATATAAAATGACCTTGAACTCTGAATAATAATTCATGAGTATATATTTGTAATCTCTTTTAAATGGTTCAATTAAACATGGATCTACTGATAAAACCCTACCTCTTGAGATTTCCCAGGTTAGATCTTACAGCTTGTGTTAACTTAGTCATTTTCCTTGGCTTTCATTCCATCGGGCATTTTCTATGCAGAAGTTGATATCTGAGAGATAAGGGGCTCCCTGTCATTTAAAGAATGAGGGGACTCTGGGTATGGACTTGAGTGTTCCTGGGCTCTAGAATCACAACTTCAGACCACAGTAAGCATGTGCTTCATCTCTATTCTCATCACCCTAGCCGGGTGCCCTTTCTAAGGCAAGCTCTCTGTGGGTACTGGACCTTACCCTCACCGGCAATGCCATCCTCAATTTGAATATTGTCCTTGTCATGCAACTTTATACTCATTTGTTCATTAGATAAATACCACGAATTCTCCAGGACTTATTCTCCTGTACTCTTCTTATCACATGACTCCTCTCTCAGTTTGTCTCCCTTCTTTCCCAGGCTACCTCTCCTCAGTAAGGATGGAGCAAACTGTCTACGACACTGATCCCCTCTTTGATGACCCTGTTCCACTTTACCTTGTCACTTTCTTAGGCATTTCTCTCCTTTTTGGTGTCTGAACCTTCAGTATTTTTAAAAATTATCAAATTTATCAAATGCTCCCACCACTCCCCAAATACTGTGTTGTTGCCTTGGTACCTATTTGCCAGCTTAGTGTTGCTCTGTGTGGTCCTGACTCCAGTGCGCACAGTTCCACTCTGCGTGGAAGCCTGCTCCTTTGCTTTAACCTACGGGAAGGTCTTGGAGAGACCCTTTAACCTTACAACCCCTGAGGGATTCACCCCGAGGCTACAGAGCCAAAGACTTTAGTCAGCACATTCCTAATTCTCTCTGGACTCATCATGATTATTCGGAGTTGTTTCTGTGAGCCTGGTCCTACTGAGAAGATCTTAGCTAGTCAACTGGCATCACTAGAATTCATACAGAGCATCCCTGGCTCAGGGCCACAAAGGCCACATACTGGCTCTCAGATCTGCACGGTCTTCCTGTGGCTCTATTGACAACTCTCAGCAGGCTGGGAGGGCTATTTATCTCTTCTGTCGGTCTTTTCTCATGGTTTTAAGTAGAAAGGAATGATTATTTCAGGTACGATTTTCTCTTTCCCCGATTTTCCCTCTTCATGACGCTGGTATTCTTCAAGAGAGACCTTTGTATTCAATTTATTATTCAACTTCTGTCCCATTTCAGTTCCTCATAAGGTTCTTATGAGCTGCTAGTGTACTGGCATGCAGTTTTCTTTCCTTTGGCAATTTGTTGGGGGAACTTTTCTTTGAATAGGCAAATCTGTCAAGAGTGACAGGTCAGGGGGTTGATTGTTATTCAAGTTGACAATTAAGAACATTGATTTAGACACGGGTACATACACTGTGTTTTCTCTTGTCATTTCAGTGGAGGAATCAACAGAGACATCTTAGCATTCTTAGTAAGCTACAGATAATCTCTCATGGAGTGCATGTTTTTCTACCTATAGCTTGGAGCCAACTGTTGTTCACTGAAAAGAATGTTGTCTACTTGTTTGGTTGGTGTTTAGTTTATTTTGATTTGGGAATTTGAATGGTCACCCCTCACACTCTGTACCAATATAGGAATGCTCTTTTTGCAGTGATGGCTGTGAAATCGTACCTGCCCCTGTGTGTAGTGTGTTCTGAGTGGGTAT
>CAJQZJ010004381.1:15412788-15435451 GCA_907164525.1 Lophiomys imhausi | reverse complement strand
TGTGAAATCGTACCTGCCCCTGTGTGTAGTGTGTTCTGAGTGGGTATTGTGAAATCGTACCTGCCCCTGTGTGTAGTGTGTTCTGAGTGGGTATTGTATTGATCTCCATGTCATGAGCAACTAGAAATTTAGGTTTCACCATTGGCTTAACTTTGCATTGCCTATGAACATAAGGTTCCTAAAGAAGTCTGAACCATAAAATAATTTTAAAAATATAGTGAATCTTAAGTAAACAATCAGGAAACTAGAAAGGGCCTGATATGGAATAAATAGTTTGGGGAAGCTGTGGCAAAGGCAACAGAATACATGAGATATTCCAATGGAAGGGTAAATACTGGAGGCAAAAGTACACAACAGAGGAAAGGCGGAACAGCAAGATGGGGGGTGGGGGGGAGAAGTGGACAAAGGAGAATCAACCGAAACAAATTATATATGCAAATGCCAAAATCATAAAAATAAAAAGCAGATAAAAATCTTCCTTAGGCAGCTGAGTTAGGAGAATTACACTTTCAGGACCTACCTGAGCTATAGTGAGTTCAAGACCAGCCTGGGAAACTTATCGAGATCCAGACTCCCTAATAAAAAGTAAGAAGGCTGGAGTTCTACTTCTGTAGTAGGAAGGCAGCTGCTAAGAATACACAGGGGCCCTGGTTCCACCCCCAGTATTGAAAACCAAATGCAAAATGAATGAACAAAAACAAATTTAAGAACGTGAAGTCCATTTGTAGTTCATGAGATCACAATTAAATGGACACAGGTCTGATTTTCCCCCTGGACAGCACTTTCAGTGCCTGTGTTATGAAGAACTATTTGTCTCTTGAGAGCATCAGGGCAGAGAGGCCTTGAGTAATGACCACTGGAAGTCTGTATTTTTTGGTCACTTAGCATTTGGAACACTTTAGGGTTTTATTTTGTTGGTGGTGGAACTCAGTTTATTTTAGTGGCCAACGTGGAACACTTTCAGTCCTTTCCCCAACAGATGTACAGACATGCACATGCAATGTGTTGAAATGGCACTAAGAAGATTTCAAGAAGATCTGCATGTCAGAAGGTTCTATACATGGAAATCTGTCTCCATATTTTTCTCCATACATGTGCTCTGTCTGTATTCACACCACACACCTCTGCCCCACATATGATGATATAATCATGTATATACATCATTATATGGATGCAAAAGTCACATAACTTTGGAGGGTTTTTTTTTTTTTTTGCTTGTTTGGTTTTGTTTGTTTTGGTGGTTTTGTTTGTTTTTGAGACAGAGTCTCTATCCCAAGCTAGCCTCAAACTCACTATATAATCAAAGGTGACCTTGAACTTCTGATATTCCTCTCCACCTCCTGAGTACTGGCATTACAGGCTTGTGATTGCATGCCCAGTTTATGTTGTGCTGGGGATCGAACCCAGGCCTTAATGCTTGCTAGGCAAGCAGTCTACAAGCTGAGCTTCTCCCCTCATCTCCAAATTCACATGAATTTGGGTCAGTCATTTTGTGCCCATTTTAAGTTGATATATCTTCAATGTTTTATGGTGTAAACCTTGGCTCTTCCAAAACAACTTTAGTCAGCATGCTACCTTAACAAAATGCCATCACATACTGACTTACTTTGTTATGTTACTTTAAATGTAAGGAATTCATTTCATAACACAGTATGAAAAAATAAACATGAGGCAACCTCATTGGTAAATTAGTAGAAGGGCTGGTTGCTTCTTAATGGGAGAAAATGGTTTTTATAATTTAATATGTTTTACCTCCTTGTTGATATATTATGCCCTTTGTGGTATGGTTCACTTAGTTTGCTTTTTCTATTTTCCATTTTATTTAACCTTCCTCTACTTCATGAACCCTACATCTTTTACTATACTTAAGGTATACAGACATACCAGAAGTGTCTCACTTTCTTTCCTCCTTTGAAGTATGGTGATCATAACCAGGTCTCAAGTATGTTAGACAAACAGCTTACCATTCACACCAGATTACAGTGAAATAAAAATTTAACTTCCTGGAAAAGGCAGAGTCTGTTTTTTTTTTAATTATTCACCTCAGAAGAATTTGTTGATACATAAACTTTACATATACATAAAGTTTTATTAACCAAGGCACCTTGGTCTTAAATGTTGGCAGTAAAACTTTTGATGAAGAAATCTAAACATTTAACTCATATGTAGTGTTTATCATGGAAGTTAAAGATAACACAAGTCTTGAATAGTATAACAAATGATGTAAAATAACATCTTAGAGACAACCATAAGAACATTTGAATCTGAAATACATGTAGTGTTATCTTTATCTAACAAACATATATGTTGTCAACCAGAGAGGGGAGAGAGAGAGAGAGAGAGAGAGAGAGAGAGAATTCCCTGGAGGCACAAACATTTAACTAGCTGACAATATACAGAGATCTCAAATCACACAGCACTTGCCCTGAACACTCAGGTGGATTTGTGGAGAAGGCATCTGCAGAGCTAATTTCACTTCCTATCTGCAAAAATGAATGCTGCAACTCCCTTCTTCATGGACTGGAAGATTAACATTGTGAAAATAGATATGCTGCCAAAAATTATCTATAGCCTCAGTACAATGCCCATCAACATTCTGATGACATCCTTCACAAAGACAGAAAAACCATCTCAAAATTCATATAGAAGCACAAAAGCTGAAGCAATCCTGAGCAAAAAGAATAAGGTAGGAGATGTCACTCTACCTGATTTCAAGTTATACAGAGCCATAATAACAAAACCAGCATGGCATTGATACAAAACAGCAATGTGGGTGACTAGAATAGAAGAGAGGAGCCAGGTACAAATCCATGCAGCTACAGCCACCTGAGACTGACCAAGATGCTCTGAAATTATTAGACAAAAATAATGAAAACACTTTGAGATGTAAGTACATG
This sequence comes from Lophiomys imhausi, assembly GCA_907164525.1. Classification (NCBI taxonomy): domain Eukaryota; kingdom Metazoa; phylum Chordata; class Mammalia; order Rodentia; family Muridae; genus Lophiomys; species Lophiomys imhausi. The sequence goes on along the minus strand of CAJQZJ010004381.1, from coordinate 15,432,554 downwards.
GAAGGATTTTAGGAATAGAACTCCAGCTGCTCAGGACAGAATGCCAACAAATGATGAGTGGGATGTCACAAATTAAAAGCTCCTGCGCATCAAAGGAAGCAGTTAAACACGTGGGAGATGGGCTACAGAACAGGAGAAAAGATTTGCTAACTGTGCATCTGACAGAGCACTATTATTTAAAATAAACAAGTTATAAAACTAAATAACAAGAAATCAAATAACCTATTTAATAAACGGGCCAATGAAATGAATAGTTCTTTAAAAAGTATTTCTTTTATTTCATTAAGATTATAATATAGTTATGACATCCCTGTTCCTTTTCCTCCCTCTGAGTCCTCCCGTATATCCCTCCTTACTCTCTTTCAAATTTATGGCCTCTTTTTTATTAATTGCACACACACACACACACACATATTTACAACCACATAAATACAACTGACCAGATAATTCTTAAAAGATGAGATGAAAATGGAAAATAAACATGAAAAAATGTCCAATATTATCAGGAGTCAGAAAAATGGAAATTATATTTACACCAGGATTCCACCTCACCCTGATCAGAGTTCCAGTTATTAAGGAAAGCAATAATAAATGCTTGCAAGGATTTGGACAAAAGGGACTCTTATAGAGTTCTGGTGAGAAAGGCAACTGTCCATTCACTTGGAAATGAGTTGAGAATCCTTAAAAAAAAAAAAAAACATAGACCATGATAGATCCAGCTATGCCATTTTTGAGTATTTACCCAAAGGACTAAAAGTCCACATATCATGGAGATATTTGTCAGTTAATATTTATTGCATACCTCTCATATGATCTAAGTTAAGGAATGAACACAAGTGTTCCTCAGCAGAGGAACAAATGAGAAAATGTGAGTCCTCCCATATATCCCTCCTTACTCTCTTTCAAATTTATGGCCTCTTTTTAATTAATTGCACACACACACACACACACACACACACACTTATAAACACATAAATACAACTGGAGCCTTTTAACCAATAAAGAAGAGTGAAGTTATGCCATTTGCAGAGAAATGGACGCAACTGGAGATAAACATACTAAGGAAATTGAGCCAGTGACAGAAAGACAAATACTACACATTTTCTATCATTTGTAGTTCTCGTATTTTACATAGCTACATAAAATCATGTATTTATATATGACTTGAAATTAGAAGCAAAACTGTCAAGGTGGAGAGGAATAGAGACTGATGCAGAAGGCTACTCAGTGGGAGAAGGCATTGATGGACATTCTATTCTTGTATGAGAATGTCCTTATGTAACCCAATACCACTTATGTAAGTGCCTACCAATGAAAATTTAAAAGAAAACCCAGTCTGAACAAGACAATACCTAGATCTTTTGGGGACCAAAAGGATGGAGATGTTGTGTACCAATTACTAAGAAGCTTCCAAAAGCTTCCTCTCACTGTCTTCATGCCATCTGATGTCTATGAAGCAGTTAAAAAATGCTGGTTTCTTTTAGGATAGGTGAGAAGCTCAAGTTCAAAGAAGGTGAGTAAGTGTTATTAAGTATTGTCCCTGAAAAATGAAAACACTGGCTGGTAGCTACTTGGTTATTTGGGAAACCCTGTTGTGGGCCAGAGTTTTTATATAACTATTTGGAGAATTTCTTGATCCCCAGCATATGGATCAGAGTTTTATTCCATCAGTGATATTATTTTCATTTAATCCCTTCTAATGATGTGAAAACAGCAAGTGTCTGAGCAGTCAGTGAAAGAGCTCAATGAGTTAAGGCAAATGCTGTCAAACCCAATGGCCTGAGTTTGATCCCTAGGACTCACAATGTAAAAGGAGAGAATGAATCTTTCCAGTTGTCCCTTCACCTCTCCACATATGACACTTGTGGCCATATCTCTCCACACAAAGTAAATAAATAGATGAAGTTTTAAAAAGAAAGTATGGGATGCTATTGTTCCATTTATCTCTGCAGCCTCGACATTCTTCTTTCTGAAACATAGTTGAAAATGTGGGTTGAAGCTGGTCCTGCACAGGTACCTATGAAGACATGCACTTGGTATTTGAACTCAGGGCTCTGACAGCAACTTTCTCTTATCTCTCTAGGAATGACTTCGAAATATGAGTTCCCCTCCAGGCACAAGGCATTCCACACATTTGGCAGAAACCATTTACCTGGCTGAGAATGTGAGGATAATTGGCTATAAAAGTTCAATGCCAGATGAAAAGAGAATTCCAGAGGTAGGTGCAGCACATTTAAATGAACACTCCAAAGGATGTGGCCCTGGGTTGTGTGTGTTCATCTGGGGGAGGGTGTTGGTGGCAGTGTTGACAGACATAAAGATAGTGTATGTCCCAACAGGTTATAAGCTTTAATACATCATATTTTCCTCATCTATAGAGACAGTTTATAACTTCCAGGATTATTATGAAGAAGTTAACTGAAAGAGGTTATAAGATGCCAACCATATAGTTCAGACACCTCAGAATCTTGCCCATGGCCAACCCTCCGGGTAAACAAAGGCTATTTCCATTCTCTATCGAGTAACTGAACCCTTGCTGTGAAAACAAAAACACCCAATTTGAAAATTTATCCTTAACCCTTGAAATGGACCAAATATTTATATACCTCCCAAATTTGTGTGTTAAAATTTTAACTTCCAGAGTGATGATATTACAAGATGAAGCCTTTGGAAGGTGGTGGAGCTCTCGTAAATAAACTGGGCCCTGGGGACCTCTCATGCCTCAATGCCTTGATCTTGGGTCTAGAAGTGTTCAGAACTATGAGAAGTAACTATTTTGTTGTTTATAAGCCACCTAGTCTGTGGTAATTTTGTTATAGAAACCAAAAACACACCAAAAAAAAAAAAAGCCATTTCCCCATTGTTACTATGATGTCTTTGTTCGGCTTGAAGGAAAATTTCAAAAAAGTTATCTCCTTTTATTGCTATACAATTTCTACTCCTTTCACTCTTAAAACAGCCATAGCCAGACTTTCAACTGATAACATTTTTGAAATTGCAACTTGATCTCAAGTTGCTCAATCCAACAATCCGTTCTCCATCATGATCCTATGTCATAGGACCTATGCAAGACACAACTGCTGACTTCCTTCTCCATTATTAAGTTTGTTTGTTGTCAGAGACTTGCTTCTCTGTTTTGTTTTGTTTTGTTTTGTTTTCTGAAACCCCAACTCACAACCCTTTCCTAGTTTCCCCAGATCCAGAGATAGTGAATACTGGGGTATCAAGGAACTCAGCCATACCCCCTCTGTTCTGGTTAGTTTTGACTGTGGACTCGATACAACCTAGAATCACTGCGGGGGAGAGGGTAGTTTTAGTGAGGAATTATGTTGGTTAGGTTGGCCTGTGAACATGTTTGTGTGAACACATTGTCTTATAGTGTTCTGGATCCCCTAGTTAGAGAGTGGTGCCACCCACAAAGGACTCAGTTTCCTCATGTCAATTAACAATCAAGACAATGAGTGCTGGATTGTAGGTGTCCACCATATCCAGTTGAAAACAAAAGTCTGATTCCTCATGTACACAGAAAACTGTTTTTCTCCAATATAGTTGATGGCAATGGCAATTTGTGTTTCCATTTTCTCAAAGCCAAAATCCTCGGATCTTTTCTGCTTCTTGTTTTCCCATCCCTTAGGAAATCCTGTGTTTAAAATATATCAGCACCTGACAACTTCTTCTTCCTCCATTGTGACCACTCTGGTTTGAATGCTATCATCGCTCATCAAAATCACTGCTGGAGCTGCCCAGATTCTACCCTTGTTCCCTAAAGGGAACCTAAAGTGATTTCATTTTTCTGAGACTGAATAGCTAATGATGTCTCCTCATTGCATAGACTATAAAGTACAAAATCTTGAAACATCCTACAGATCTATTGTAATGTAGTCCTTGGTCCTTCTCTATCTCTGGTTTCAGCCACTTTCTGTCCCCTCCGCAGTCATACTGTCCTCTATTTCATTGCTGGAGCCCAGAAACACTCTGCTTCAGCACCTTGGTTCTAGCTGACCTTTCTTGGAGGCGTCTCCCTAATATCCACTTGATTAATTTATCTCCTTCAGGTCTTCTACAAACATCAGTTTCTAAATGGGAACTGCATTTACTTAAAGTAGCTAGGCCCATTCCAAGTTATAAGAAAGGGCTTCGGATCATATCTTCAGTTTTGTGTTACTTGTCTTTATTCTGATGAGTAACATTCCTAATAAGCTAACTACTCCTCATCTTCTGAATGTGGCTCATAAATTACGATAAACTCTTCTTAAGTAAAATAATCTCATCCTTTATTTATTCTGAGGTATAATTTCCAACCAACCTAAACCCAGGCTCAAGAAATTGTCCTTTGGTGAAATCAACATGTCTTGTGGTAAATGGTATTGACCAAAAAAGCTTCCATCAGAAGAATAAAGATATTCAAGATGGTGACTCCAACCCAAACTTAAAAAAAAAAAAAATCAGCAGCTCACGTATGAACTGAAGGCACAGCCAACCAAGAGTACTTTGTGGGTCATTTGTTTTTTCAATAGAAGTTCCTGTGGGACTCTTGGGGTGAATATTGATTTGAAGATACCAAGTATGTTCCAGTTGGTTTTAATTTCTGGAGTTAGGAGAGGCCAAGTGAACAAGAATCTCACACATTTTAGTGTTGTTGGGGGAGAAGTACACTTCAGACCTCCCTTCTCTGGCTTTCAATTAAAACATGGAGTAGGAACCCTCAAAAACACAGCCTAGGCAGCTCAAACCATCATGTGACTCACATAGCTTTTTATTGCACATTATCACCAGGAATAGATTATTTTTGGGGTCTTCTTGTTGTGTGCACATTTCTATGAAAACGAAATAGCCATTCAATGAGTTCATCATCCAAGGCACTCCTTGAAGCTCTGGGTATACAGATTGGTATACATGGCACTGACTTTTCTAGCAATGCTTTGGTGACCCCAAACAGTCACTTTTACTTCCATTTTCTCTAAAAGCAAAGGCCTCCAACAATGATAGATTATAGACCAAGATCTATGTCCTATATAATTAATTATATTAACCTATATAATTAGCCTATCTAATTAACAAAAGGGTAAAATGGTTCATTCTTCTGCGCGTCTTTGTCAGTGTTTTTCCAGACTCACCTCACAAATGATAATAACAGTAGGAAAAATACTTTAATTCCTATGTTTGTCTGTCAGTGAAATTGGTTTGTCATGTTGTGAATGAGGTACCATTTCCTTGGAAAACTTTCAAACACTTATGTACACTTTTATCAAATTTTATCTATATTTTTCTTGTTTGCACTCTGTCAATAAGTAAATATATGTTCTGACTGGTTAAATTGATAAATGGAAGCTATGTATATTAAAGAACAGTGTGAAGGCGTTGAAGAGGAGGCCTCTGGGTGAATTCCCAGAAGAGGTGTGTCTGAGTCACATGGCAGGTCTATTTTCAGTTTTTAAAGGGACTCTGTACTGACTCTCATTCTGCTTGCACAAGTTTACAACCAGCTGTGAAGAGTCTGAAGACATTTAGGGGCTTTTGGTGTTTTGTTTTGTTTTATACTTAACATCCAGTTAGAATAGCTGGTAAAGATTTTTTTTCCTTTTGTGTGCTGCCTTTTTATTGGAATGATGCTTAACTTCGATGTGCAGAAACAAAAATATTCCCGTGAGATCCCATTCGTGAATGGTTGCTCTTATTTCCTGAGCTAGTGCAGTCTTACTGGGGAAGCCCTTACCCATGTCTATCTATTGAAGCAAACCCCTTACTTTTTCCTCTTAGCTAGAGTAAAAAGTCATTGGATATTTATTTACTTTTTATTTTGTTTTATTATTAGGCTTGGCAGTAAGTGTCTTTATCCAATTGAACCATCTTGCCAATTTGTGATCTTAAAAATAAGTTTAAAATTCTTCACACAGCATTTTACCCATTTCAGTATCTTTAGACTCAGCAATTGGGGATTTACCTTCTGTTGGATGGGTCTTGATGCCCTTCTTTGTTATAATTTTCTTTTCTTTTATTTCATTTTTTCTTTTCTTTTTCCCTCTTTTTGTTCCTTCTTTTTTTCTTTCAAGTGCTTCTCTTTTAATGTATAGTCAGGCTCATGTTATACAGTTCAGAAGCATGAAAAAAACAAACAAGCAAACAGAAGGACAGTTGCAACAGAAGATGCTAACTCAAGGCAAGGATGAACATGCCTCTAGAGGGGTTTCTCTTAGAATGCACTGGGGCCAGGGCCACTGGGCTGGGCAAAGGAGCAGTGGGCACCGGGTTCTTTTCCCTCTGCCTCAGGTTGGCTTGGAAGTCTATGTCCACACTTTTGTGCATCTCACATTCTCTCTTGGGGTTTAAGAAGACTACAGAGCTTGCTTCAGAGGAGTTATTTCTCTGTGTTCCAGGCAACTCCAAACCTTCCCTGTCACCACTAGACTTGGCACCTGCTGACTTGGCCCAAGATGGAGGATTTTCTTCAGGTGTCCCAGAGGTATTGGAGGCCATTTTGTCCTTCCTCACAGACTGTACTGTTGGTTCATCAGAGTCTAATAAAAAAATTGGGCCCACCACCTGGAGGCTGCAAAACCTGGGAACTGTTCTTGCTCTTGGGGTTCATAACCTGAAGGTGATGGTAGTGGTCATTGTGCCAAGGGGCGAGGTAAGCCAGCACAGGGAGAGCACTGGGGAATGGGGACCATCACCTCAGAGGCATGTTCATACAGACAGTTCCTCAATCATGACCCAATGCCCTTCACTGGCCTATGATGGATAATTTTTCTGTGCCTGCTTTGTGCTGTAATTTGTGCATCTGTTGGAATGGATGTCTCTTCTGTCTTATTTGGGAATTTCCTAGTGAATGGTGCTTTTTTTGGGGGGAGGGGGGTACTTCATTATCACTCAGGAAAGGGAAAACAATAGCAACAACACCAAACCAAACCAGAAATGGAAATACTCTGTAAATCAATTAAAGTCAGTTACTGCCTTTAATGGCCCTAGACAATAAAATGGCAAAAAAAACCCAAATGTAGACTCATCTCTGCAGTTAAGAATTACTTAGAGTAAAAGTGATAATCAAATGAAATTAAAAAAAATGGGAGGAGAGAAAGGGGAGAGGAAAAGAAGAATATACTTTTAGGAAAAAGTGTCACAAAGGCAAGGGATCAATGTTAGGAAGAGGGAGAACAGTGGGTGTCCCATTTTATTGCCAATTTGGCATGGTCTAAAGTTATCTGGGAGGAAAGTGTCAATTGGGGAATTTCCTATATCAGATTGGCCAGTAGGAGAGCTCAGGCCACAACGGGTGGCACCATCCTACGTAGGTGGTCCTGGGCTATGGAAGAAAGCTAGCTATGCTAACTAGTTTTATGTCAGCCTGAAATAAGCTAGAGTCCTTTGGGAATAGGGACCCTTAATTGAGAAAATGTTCCCACCAGATTGACCTATGGGCGAGCCTGTGGAGCATTTTCTTGAGGTGGGCAGGACCAGCTCACTGTGGGCAGTGCCACTCCTGGGCTCATGGTCCTGGGTGCTCTAGGAAAGCAGGTTGAGCAAGCCATGAGGAGCAAGCCAGTGACCAGCTTTCCTCCATGGCCTCTGCATCAGCTCCTGCCTCCAGGTTCCAGATTTGTGTTCCTACCCTGACTTCCACCAGTGATACCATGACCTGATATTTATAAACTGCAGTAAATCCTTTCTCTCCAAGGTGCCTTCACGTGTGGTGTTTATCACAGCAATAGAAACCCTAACTAAGATACTAGCTTAGGCAAGAGTCTGTGGGTAAAGCTAGAGTATAAACTAGCATGTGTGTTCCTCTTTAATTCCTGCCTTCAGGTTCCTGCCTTGACCAATGGACCAAGGCCTGAAAAGTGTAAGACAAACAAACAAACAAGCCCTGTCCTCCCCTAAGTTGTTTTAGTCTGAGTGTTTTACCACAACAACAATCAAATAGAATAGGCTAAGAGATTTTTTTTAATTACATAATAAAGAAAAAAGTATACAAGGAAAATTGAATAAACCTGAGAAGAGGAATTAAAACCACAAGCTGATTTTATAAATAATGTAAAATCAATGGTAAGAATATCATAAATGGAGAGAAGGGAGGCGAGAAAGGGAGACAGACAGACATAAGAGAAAAAAGAAAACTATTTCTTTTTTTTTAAATACTTTATTTTTTTTTCTTCAAGTTACATCTCAGTAACAAACCCCTCCCTATTCCCCCTTCCTATCCCGCCCTTCCACCCTCTTCCCCCCAGAAGTTTCCCCTTTCAGTCCAACAGATGGTTCCTTCTCTTATAACAGTAAGTATTATACAAAACAATAGATATAAATATGCCACATTTATGAGAGTTAAATGGCCCAGTATACCTTCCCAATGTCCAGTTTATACATATTTGGCCCCTGACTTTAACATTCTACTATCTAACCAACTCCATGAGTTTAAAGGTCTATATGTGACTCAACATTCATACTATCTTGCAACACACTTTTAAGAGTATCTTCTTAGATCTATAACACCCTCTTGATTCCTAAACAGTTCAAAATTTAACTATGAGACTCTAGCTGTCTATTCTTCAACCACCTCAGAGACCTGAGAGGGATAAATATATTTGCTTATATAGGAAGTGCAGGGCCTGCAGCTTCCAAAACTAAGAAAGAACATACCAATGACTGCCTGGACAGTTCCCATTTTCTCTCCATACATTCCAGCATCAGTCTTCAGCCTTTGGGTCCTGTTTCTCTGACAGACATTTGTTGTAGAGCAGGGATTATGAAGGACTTACCTACCCTGTCTTGGCAGAGTTAGGCTGTCGACTTCCCTGCTACCAAGTTTTGTCCTTTTTGGACAGCAGTCTGTCTGCAGTTGGTGCACTATATACTCATTAAAGAGGAAAACTATTTCTTTTTAAGCCCAGACAGAAAAGCATGTTGGAGTAGCTTCTTTTGTGTCTCTAGTACCAGAGCCTGTCAGGAGGAGGAGGTGATCAACTGAACGTGAAGACTCTTGCTTCATCCTGATTCTAAGGCTGGAAGGAAAGACTGAGTGAGAGTTCCTCAGCATGGCAACACTTTAGCTATGGTCCTTTATCTCTGTTCCAGGATGAATCTCTTTCTGTATCCAAACCGATCTTCCATCTATCCAGGGACTCTCCAGTGTGTCCATCTTGGGGTGGCTACCTAAGCTAAGGGGTACTTCTCAAGTGTCCTTGGATGTCCTTGGATGCTAAGTGGGGCATTGAATTTTTTCTGGAGAACCCATCTCTGTGCTCCTGATCGTCCTCTGTACTGAGCACTGTGGAGGTGGGAGTAGGCTGTGGAGAGTGTCCACTGGACTGGAGTTAAATAGTTCCCCATCCAGTGACAGTTAGAATGGCTTGCCGTGGAGTACAAGCTGCACTTCTGGCTGGGTGTGTGGGTCTCCGCTATGGTTATGACTCAGTAAGAAGAGAAAGGCAACTGACCACTGACCCCATTGAGAGTCCTAGCATGTCCTCCCATGAATGTCTGCCTCTCAGCAGGAAACCCTGGCCTGCTGATTCCAGATTTCATGAATCCTCATCCTCCCCAAACCCCCTCCAGAGGCCCCTAGGGTATCTTAATTTTAGACAATTGGTTCTCTCAAGGTGGTGCCCAGCCAGCCACAGCCCTCTGAGACATGGAGAAAGGCAAAGTAGCCCTCTTGTTTTTCCAGTGCTGATTTGTGTGGGAGGAGTTAGTGTCCCTGCTAGATTTGAGGCTTGTGTAAAGTGTGGCTTGTCCAATACTGCCATCTAACTGCTAAGTCTCTCTAATGGCAAAATGGGAGAATATAAGCAGAGCATAGAACCAAGTCTCATACAGCTTACTATTACCCCATAGCATTAATAGAACTCACACCCCACTTGCCATAAGCCCTGGCAGTCAAAGCCCAGATCATTGTCTGTAGACTGTATCCCTTAAGATGTCTTCTTCTGACCCTAGTCACTCCTACCAAGTCCTATCCAGTTCCTTTCCTCAGAACCTCTAGCTATTTCCACATCATCCAGGCTCCCTCCTGCCTCATGCACTTGCTCCTTGTCTTCCCTCTTCCCTGGGTGTTTCCCCAGATGCACACTTAAGTTAGGTTGCAGACCTCCTGAAAGCTGTGGCTTATCAGATGCCCTCTCAGGAAAGTCTCTCCTAAGTATTGAAAACTGGACTCCCCAGGATCCTGTCTCAGTCAGCACTAATTTTCATTTGTTGTTAATTGATGTAGACTCAGCCTGTCTCACATGCCTCAGCACCAATTCCTACCTCACCAGACTTTATTTGTTGACCACCTACAAGGAAAGGCCCCTAAAGATCAAAGCACTCATGTGTTCTGCTCATGATCTTCTTCTCAGTGTCGGTAATGACGTCAGATAGGTTGCGTGTGGTCTGTGGATTGCTGTTGATTAAAGAATCATTGATCCTTTCAGATTATGCTGCTCGCTTCCACTGGCTGAGGGTAGTAGTAGGAAAGGGGATACATATCAGACCAGAGACTAGATGACGAAGATGAGAGGTGTGACAGCAGCAGCCAGCACATCCTTCAGGGGTCTTGCTCATTGGAACCCTACAGAATCTGCGGCCATCTTTGTCACCTGGACTGGATTTAGAATCACTGTGGAAACTCTTCTGGGCGTGTCTATGAAGGTGTTACTAGAAAAATTTAAGTGAAATAAGAGGAAAGACCCATCCCTAAAGTAAACAGTGCCATTTCATGGGCTGGGGTTCCCTGCCACATAAAATGGAGAAAGTGAGCTGGGGACCCACGTTCAGAACTCTCTGCTTTCTGACTGTAGATACAATGAGTGAGCACCCATGTCTGTTAACATGATTTCCCTGCTTGGATGAACTGTACTTCAAATTGAGCCAAAACAAAGCCTTCCTTAAGTTGCTTTGCTTGAGTATTTTTGTCACAGCAAATAGGAAAGTGACATTACAGAAGCCCTGGCTTTGCAAAGGACTGTTCCCTCAAAACTGTTTACACCAGAAGTGGCTTGTGTGCCTGACCTCTGCGGAAGGACCTGCTGACAAGTGATCAGATGGCATGACCAAGGAGTAGAAACTGAAGAAGAAGCAATGGTCCTTCAATGAATAGGTGCTGTTTTCCAGTCTCTGTGTTATCTAATGGGATGGGCAAATAACATGGGTGCATAATATGAAACTTACCAATAAAAGCATTTGTGCTAAGTTTGTTAAATGCCACAAGACAGTTGTTCCTCCACTTAATGCTTGGCATTTCTATATAGCATGTTCTTAAAGATTTTTAAAAACATATCAGATCCTTAGATATTACCTGTCTTTTTTTTTTTTTTTTTTTTTTTTTTTGTAGTGTGGAAGACAAAACCAAGTGAGTGGAATAGGTAAGTCCCACTAATCCTTTTACCATCACCTACATTCTGTAACATCCTTTGCCTGACTATCAGGAAAGCATGCTTCCTGGTTACATAGTCAGATGGGGCCTTGAGATGTGCCTTCTTAGTACCTTATTCTAATCTTCTCTATTCCACTTGCCCGAGACAGAACACTCCTCTAAACAGTATCAACCGTCCTACCCCAAACCATTCATGTCAACTTGTTTTATTCCTATGAACTCATAAACACATGTTCCCAGAAGTTGAGTGTTCTAGTTCACTTTCTTTTGTGATAAAACACTGACTGAAAGCAATAGGGGGAGGGCGTGGGTTTCTCTTACACTTCTATTCCAGCACTGAAGGAGACAGGGCAAGAGCTCAAGCAGGAGCTGCAGTAGAATCTATGGATGAATGCTCTTACACAACCTAGGATCACCTATCCAGAGATGGCATCACCCATAGTAGGCTAGGCCCTCCTACATCAATTAACAATAAATGAAAATGGCCAACAGGCATGCCACAGGCCAGTGTGGGAGAGGAAAACCCCCAATTAAAGTTCCCTCTTTCCAGGTGACTCTAGTTCATGTCAAGTTGACAAGAAAAACTTACCAATAAACTCGGCATCTGAGAATGTTTGTCCTTTTTTCACTTGTTTCCAGATGGTTCCTAGCAGAGCTCCTGAACTTTCCTCCCAAGATTTCTGTTTCCTTGGATGATGAGAAAACTTTAACATTAAGGAAACGAGATGGGTCTGTTCTCCAAGTCGTGTGTCTTTTACTGCCTTTCTCCAGCCTGATGTGGAGCAGACAAGCTGGAAAGAGTATTTTGTTGTTGCTATAGAAACCCCTGACTCACCTACTGCTAGTTGAGTTCAGAAGTTCCTAAACAGCTGAAGCCAATGTAACCTCCTTCCTAAGTTCCCCTTTGGCCTATGCACATTGTTGCAGATCCTTTAGAAACATGTTTTTTGGGGTTGTTGGGGTTTTTTTGTTGTTTGTTTTGTTTTGTTTTTTGTTGTTGGTGGGTTTTTTTTGTTTTGTTTTGTTTTGTTTTTTGTTTTTTTGTTTTTTGTTTTTTTTTTTTTTGTGAAGATGAGGCAGCTGGTGAGTGCTTGCCCAAGCATGACAAGGCAGGCAGCTAACACTAGGATGGCTCACCTGATACTGGGACGCATGAGTCAGATGACCTGGGTATGGGGACAGATACTGGTTATGGTTTTCTAAACCAAGAGGCGGCAGGTCTCCATTCAACTGGCTAAGAGGTTCTTGGTGAAATACTGATGAATGCAAGTTCATTATGTTCTCTAAAAAATCCTAAAAAGAGCCACAGATTCTCCTAGTTGTTAGCTGGGCCCATGAGCACATCAGATCCCTGTTCAACCTTCATGTCCAGATTATCTATAGCAGGGAAGACTTCTATAAATATGCACCATGAATCAACAGCTTTTAGTTACTCTTCTTGTTCTCATATGCTGTGTGATTTCTCAGCACTGATTGTGGCAAAAGGCTGGAAATAAGGTTCATTCTTGGGTTTCAAGAACACTGGTGTTAAGTGATTGGCATGAGGCTCATGAAAGGGTAGTGGTCAAGTAACCCCTAGGTCTAAAAGCACAGCAGTCTGCAGGGCAATGGAGGACTGCTGAGGAAGAAGCTGCCTGAAGAGATTTGGAGTTGCAGGAGATACCATATACCTCCTGTCTCCCTCGCAGGAGGTACCAAGTGCTTGTCTCCCAGCCTACCCCATGCCTAGAAGCAGCTCAGCTCTGTCAAGAGAACTGAAAACAAAAAGAATAATAAGAGGATATGGAGGGATGGAGAGACAGATGCAGAGCTTCTCTGAAGCCTTGGTGACAGTAATCAGCCTCTACAGCTGTGGAGAAAGGAACACACTCTACATCGACATACAGGGCTCATACAGCACAATGGACACTTGCAGGTTTGCAGTGGGGGCAGTTGGGCTCAGTGGCTGACCTCAAGGTGCCCACAGGTGCTGGCAGCTGCAGATGCCGTATAGGACAAGCAAGGAGGACTCCAGATCACACAGGTGGGACCCACCAAGGGGATTCCAGAAATAACTGGGAGAGACTTAGGGTGGCAGGGCGAGGTCCTGGTTATGCAACTCAGTGCAGGGAGCCGGTAAATTTCACCTCATTACTCAGTGTTGGTTTCTTTGTATCCACATGTTGGAGACGATGCCCCTGAGCTGACTGTTGAAATCTCTCCAAATGTGTTTGAAGAAAACACTGGTGAGGCAGATCTTTTCAGGACATGGCTAGTCCCACAAGGAGTAGGCTGGGTGGAGAGAGGAGAGGCTCAGAATCTGGGTTAGTCCTGAACAAGGAAGGTACATAATGAGAACATCATTTTCCATCTCTCTTCTCTTTGTCCTCATTAGGTTTCGGTTACCAAAATGACTTAAGAGGGTTTTAAGCCCCTGGGTGAAAGAGAATAGGAACAAAGGGAAACATTTAAATAGGGGTTAGGTAATATCAGGTAAGTGGGATATGGCTCTTCCAGAAATTTCCAAGTGATCACATACTCTCTGCTGATTATGGCCACTCTCTTTTAGTAACCAAAAGTGGTAAAGGTTGAGAGGGGTTAAGTTAAGGTTCACTGAAGAGTGAACCAGGCAGGTTGTGAAGGGGATACTCGGTTCAGACTTGCCAGGGTTGATTCTCAGTAGCTGTGTAGAATGTGCCCCTGGTGTCAGGAAATCTCCAAGGGAGGAAAGAGTTTGCCTGTCTTGGTAAGTATTCTGTGTCCAGATTTTTTTTTTCTATTTTATCACCTGATATTCTAACTAAATCAAGCTTATTACCCTAGTACAATGATCTGAAACCTGTGAAAATATTGGTGCCTGGTCTTCTACTTACTGGGGTTGCCACATCCTTGAGACTCTGTGGCACTGCCTTATGCAGAAACATCACTTGCTTTTGGAACATGTGTCATGAGAGTAAAGTCAATATGCAAGAAAGAACTTTCTTTGGTCATGTGGGCTCTTGTTTTAGGAATATTTCATTAACAAGCTTTTGGGATTAAAAAGTCAGTGGCTAGACTATTCTATTCATTCTTCTTTGATATATGATTTGAAAGAAAATATTGCATGTTCCAAAAATACTGGGGAAAGGAGCTGACCAAAGCTCTGTGCCTAAAGCACTTGTTATACAAGCCTGAAGATCCAAGTTTGATGCCTGAGCACACTATGGAACAAAAGAACAGACACCAGAGAATTGTCCTTTAGCTTCACACATGTGTCCTGACGTGGCAAGATCCACTGCCTCACAGAGGTCACAATAGCAATTAATACACTTAATTAAAAGAATAATAAAAAGCACCCTAAAGTTTTGCTCTAAGAACAAGCTGAGGAATGGGTGTGTCACAGTTTCACAGCTGTTGGCAGGAGACTTGAGCCCCTTAGAGCAGAGACAAGAAGCTGTGCCACTCACATCATAGCACTGTGAGGGTGTTGACATCTATATGGCTGGTTCCGGGAGCGTGTTACAAAAATAGTCAGCATGAACAGCAGACTTTACTATAGAAAATGAACCATACAAAACAACAGAAATAAATAGGCCACGATTATAAGAGTTATATGGCTTAGCATACATTCCCAATGTCCAGTCCATATGTATTTGGCCCCTGACTTTAACATTCTACTATCTAACCATCTCCATGAGTTTAAAGTTCTATATCTAACTCAGCTTTCATACTAACTTGCCTCACAATTTTAAAAACATCTTCTTAGATCCAGAACACCCTCTTGATTCCTAAACAACTCAAAATTTAACTATGAGACTCTAGCTGTCTATTCTTCAACCACCTCAGAGACCTGAGAGGGATAAGGTTTTAATGTATAGGGACAGGAAAATTAGCAATTGGGGAAAAACTAAACTGGCCACACCTTATATTGCTTAACAAGATGATAAACTCCAGATAGATGTGATAAGTGCATAGATATTTAGATAATGTCTTTAATCCATGATGAGGTTAACATTGATCTGTGTAAATATCCTTTTAATGTGTGAGTATGCCTTATGATAGAGAGCTATCCCTTACAGATCTCTATTAATCTGTTACTAACAGTAAATACATGAATAAGAAAACAAAATTATATCCTGCTATGAAGTCAAGTCACATGAGATTTTTGTAAAGATGATTCCCAACTACAGTGAATACAAATATTGCCTCTAGAGCTAAAGTGTAATAGCTTAGCTTTACAATTTACTGGTAGGTAATGTGGCCATGATTATGAGGAGTTTATTTTACCCACTCTGGCCTCAGTTTTTCCACTCGTAAGGTGTCAACAATAATTGTTTTTAATTGTACAAGTTTTCTCTGTTAACTAAACCAATAGGTGTGTCATGCTTAAAAGTACCTGGTATATAGAAAACTCCTTATAGGTGTTTGATAACATTACTCAAACATGAAGTTTTTCTTTATCGTTTCGGATCAGAATGAAGTATTTACATCAACACATACTCTGTAAGCGAAGTATTGGACACATTCTATATAGTAATCACTATGACTATAGAGTCATCCTCAGTCTGAGCTGGTACCTGTGGGGATCCATAACATACCTGCTTCTGTCACCTTGCCTTACTCTTTCCACCAGATGGCATTTTGGTGGCATTTTGACCATGATTGACTCCTTGTACTTCTTGTGGTACTTAACTGGCATAGCAGACTGTGGAATAGAAATAGACACATCTTTGGCCTGAGCTATAATGGGCAGTAAAGGTTAAAAGCCTTACAGTGTTCTTTGACATACTAAGATAAAAAGAGAAAGCCCACACATCCTATTCTCTGAGAACCAGCCCAGCCAGTCCATGTCCTGATGTACAGGTTACCCTCAGAGGATGCCCGCTTGTAGTGTGTGCCCCTTAGATAAAAACTCCTCAGGAAAAATGGCTGTCCTTAGAGTGGTTCATCATTTAATCCATGTATTGCTCAAGATGATATCGTTCCTTGGATTGGAGACTACCTTCTACAGACATTTTCTAACAAGTGCCTTGGCAATTGTTAAATACTCATAAAATCAAGTTGGTCTTGTCTGGAATGGCCTCTGTTGGGAAATACAGTAGTGCAGAGAGACAAAAAAAGGAGCTGGGGTGCAACTCAGTAGACCATATACATGTATGAGAATCTGGAGTCAATCTGCACCCCGACCACAGCCCCACCACAACCTCAGTAAATAATAAAATATCAGGGAGACTTTGGAAACTGTAACAGTAATTCTATTTCTATTAGAATGTGAAGAATCTATTTTTTTCCTAAGAAAAGCTAGCCAACTTAGTAGAGAAAGATTAACTCTTGATATGGCATTGACATTGACTTAGTGCACAATATAGATAGTTCCCATTTATTTTAGTAGTCTTCGAAAATCTTCATTGCAGTTCAAAGGGAAGGAAACAGTTGTTATGAGTAGAACTTTGGACCCCATTTATACAGTAAAGACCTAACCCTCAACACTTATCTGGGGGCAGGGACTACAGACGTACTTACATTGAAACAACACCATGAAGGTTGTCCAGTATGACTAGTGTCCTCATGAGAGGGAAGAGGCTATGAGGGCACAGGGAGAAGAAGGACATCTACAAGCTAAGGAGATATATAGATGATAATAAAAAGATAAATGGATGGATAGATAGATAGATAGATAATAGATGATGAATAGATGATAGAAAGAAAGAAAGATGATAGATGATAAATAGATGATAGATAGATAGATGATGAATAGATGATAGATAGAAGATAGATAGATAGATAGATAGATAGATAGATAGATAGATAGACAGATAGATATATAGATGGATAGATAGATGGAGATAGATACATAGATGGAAGTAAGAACAGATAAAGATAGTAATAGAGGATAGGGAGGGAAAGATGGAGGGACAGAGAGATAAAGAGACAAGGGGAGGGAGGGATGGAGGTATAGGTCCTGCCTAAAGCTTTGTCTCCAACATTAGCTTCCAGAACTGTGGAAATGAGTTTCTGTTCAAGCCCTCCAGTTTGGGAAGATCATAGTGGCAACCCTAGCAAATGAATGCAGCAGTAGAAGGCCAAACACACTTAGAGTCACATATGCAGGGACCCCATCTTCCATGCCATACACTGTCATAAGGGGCAGATAGTGGGTGGTTCTCATGAAGAGGAGGACCCCTTTCCACATTCGGGTCTTCTTTCCACTCAGGTCTCTACCGTTTCACTTCGCATGGTGGTTCAGCCTCTTCCATCTTTGTGAATCTTTACTTATTCATCTAACTTGAGCTGTGGGGGTCCTTTGAGGCAACCATGAACTTCTTCCCCTTAATTGAATAAATCTAGCCACAGAAAAGACATTTTTCTAATGAAGGAAAGACTGCTACTAGAAATGAGGAGCAGAGCTGCTCTTCCTCTCGCTCTTCATGGCTTTTTGGAGGGAGTTATTGCCTGTGTGCAGGAGGCAGGCAAGTCCTGATGCTCAGGGCAACCACTGTCACTCTTCAGAAGTACACATACTTTAGGGAGAGAGGCCTGCTGGAACATAGAGCTTCCACTCCACGCAAGAGAGATCAAAGAAGGCTTCAAGGACCACAAGGGACTTATTTTCCTCTTGGAGATTATGGAGATGAAATGGGGGAAAAAATGGGAAGAATCGAAGTGGCTAAAAGCAAAGCTAAAGGGTGAGAAATGCCAAGTGTGTCTCAAGGCAGAAAGAAAGAAAAAGCTTACAGTGAATCACCAATTATACACAAACACACACACACACACACACACACAATTATACACAAACACACACACACAAGGAGCATTAGTGCTATGTATTAATTCGTATGAGTCCAGGCCATAAAAATGAATGAGGCTATTTGGCTAGATGTTGGAGATAGAATGAATATGTCCAGCCATGGAAAACAATCATGGTTATTATGAACTATATTGGGCAGGCAAATGTTTTATAAAATAGAAAATATGTCTTTGGCCTTGTGTAGGAAGCCACCCTACTGTATCCCCACCCCCACCACCCGCTGACACTTGTGATTGGTCGCACTGTAGTTTCCTTTGCTCCATCTAGGAAGAAAATATTTTCCAGTGAAGTAAACAAAATAAACAAGATTTCAACATGAATACTTTCAGAGCTTTAAAATACTAATGTCCTTCTAGCTAGTATCATAATTATGAACTTTGTTAATCCTTCAGCAAAATGGAAATCCTGAAGATTGGAATTCAGCGTTGCAGCATAGCCCAATTTAATACATTTTCTATGTCCTCAAAAGCCTGGGATGTAGGGCTGTATTTTACAAAGCAAGCTTTCCATTTGTATTGACCTTTATTGTGCTATGAAAATAATGAGCTTTCACCATATTGTTAACCTCCATGACTTAAGTTGGCAGGCACTTGCTAAACTTCTTCTACACAGAATTCTAGCTTCAGAAAAGAAATTACCATGATATAATGATAGTGATTTGGATACTTTCTATAAGGCCATGAAAGTTAGAAACCCTGGCAGTTACAAAACAAAAACATTTTGCTAAAATTGAAGGATGGGTGGGGAGGCTGGGATTTTGAGATATTGAAAGAGAACAACAACCTGTGGTTATTGGAGATGGCATTATAGGAAAAGGTCACTAGCTCTGTGGAGTCTTCCCACTTTTAATGGTGAGTGCCAGAGACAGGAAATGAAGTATATATATAAAGTCATAATTAATGAAATCTATTCCTTATTAATAACCTAGACCATATTTTTCACAAGTGAGACTGCCAAAGCAAGTTTTATTTAAAAGGAACACAGACCGGAAGGAGAGGTAATCTTTGAGAAGATAAACAGAGAGCAGCTCATAACATAAGGTACTCTGCTCTCACATGACAAACAATGGGGAGGCACTGGGCTTCCTGGAGCAGGCTTTTAATACATTTAGTGAAATTGCTTTAGCTCCAGAATGCATATCCAAGGAGGCAGCAGAAAGGTAGCCGAGGTGAGAGTTTGGTCATCTGAAAGAGAGCTGGTTAGGAGCTATTGTTTATAGTGGCAATGGTGATGGGGAAGATGGTAAGATCCAGGAGATGCTGTCAATAAAACCAAATGAGACCACAAAGTAGAGAGGGCATGGGTAAAAGAGGGAGTTCGCAGTGTCCCTAGATGCTGGTAAGGGGCTTCTGGGTCAAAAGCCTCTTAGGGATGTCCAGAGAGGACAAGGAAGACGATTGGCCAAGAGCTCAAGGTCATCACTGTTTGCCTTATGTGGTTGCACAACTTTCTATGTTCTTTTGATAAGTTAGATCCAAAGCTCTTGATCTCCTGCCTACTGAAAAAAAGTACTAATAAACAACAGAACTATTATCGTCTTCATCCTGAACAGCTGGGGCTTAGTATCTCTGTGAGGCAGCTCTCTCTCTCTCTCTCTCTGTCTCTGTCTCTCTCTCTCTCTCTCTCTCTCTCTCTCTCTCTCTCTCTCTCTCT
>CAJQZJ010004381.1:15371661-15383627 GCA_907164525.1 Lophiomys imhausi | reverse complement strand
GTGTGTGTGTGTGTGTGTGTGTGTGTGTGTGTGTGTGTGTGTGTGTGATGTTCTTGACCCCTTTGGCTCCTACAATCCTTCCTCCCCATCTTCCACAGAATTCCCCAAACTGCCTAATGTTTGGCTGTGGGTCTCTGCATCCGTTTCCGTTGCTGGATGAAGAAGCCTCTCTGGTGATAATTGGGCTAGGCACCAATCTAGGAGTATAGCAGAATATCATTAGAAATCATTTTTTATTCTAGGTCTCTGGGCTATCCAGCTCTGGGTTCTGACCCTCCAGGCAGAGTCAGGGGTGGGCTCCCTTTCATGGCATGGGTCTCAAACTGGATCAATCATTGGTTGGCCACTCCCACAATTTCTGCACTACCTTTACTCCAGCATATTTTGTCGGCAGGACAAATTATAGGTCATAGGTTTCTGGGGCTGGGTTGGTGTCCCAATCCCTCCACTGGAAGTTTTGCCTGATTCTAGAAGACGGTCAGTACAGGCTCCATATTCCTCAGTGCTAGTAGAAGTCACCTTCATAGATTTCTGAGAGTTTTCATTGTACTAGATGTCTAGCTCTTTCCAGAGATGACCCCCCAGTCCAGTAGTCTCTCCCAGTACTCTCTTCTTCCACCCTCACTCCACCTGGTCCCACCTGTTCGTATACCCCGACATCCCCCAACCCAGTCTACCCACCATGTCTATTCTGTTTCACAAGGAGATTCATGTGACTCCCTTCAGCCCTCCTTGTTACTTAGCTTCTCTATGTCTGTGGATTATAACATGGTTATCCTTTACTTTACAGATAATATATACTTATAAATGAGTACATATCACGTTTATCTTTCTGGATCTGGGTTACCTCATTCAGGAAGATTTTTCTAGTTTCATCCATTTGCCAGCAAATTTCATGATGCCATTGTTTTTAACCATTGAGTAATAGTCCATTGTGTAAATGTACCACGTTTTCTTTTATCCATTCAGTTGAGGGACATATAAGTTGTTTACTTTCTTAAATATGCTGAGATAGTCTTTGGAAAGGAGATATATAAAATAAATAAATTACTTAAAGGACCCAAATCCTACAAGTTTAAGAGAGACTTCATCAACATTTCTAGAAAAATAATTGCCTTCCTATCATGGCAACCCTTGACTTCGACACCATTCACAAAGGTGCATGTGGCGTGTGTAGGAATTAGAGTAAAATATCCAGAACTTGATTTTCTTAAAGGAATGTTCTTTCAATATGGAGAAAGAGGAGCTTTATAGAGATGGTGGAATTCAAACCTATGAAGCTACTATGGTGTCATTGTATACAACCTCAGAGACACTTACACACCCACGTTCATTGTAGCTGTTCACAATAGCAAGGAAATGGAAGCAACCTAGATGCCAATCAACAAGAGAAATGATAATGAAACTATGGAAACTCATTTAGCCATTAAAATCGAAATTATGGAGCTTGCAGGAAAATGAATGCAATTGGAAAGCCTGGGTCAGACAGACAAATACCATTTGTTTGCTTTCATATGTGGATCATAGGGCCTTATTTTTACATATGTGTACATATGTGAGAGTAAATATGGGTAGAGGTTACAAAACTAGAAAGAGGAACATGAGAGGAGAAACATGGGTTTGAAAGCAGGGGTTGGGAAGAACATACCTGACATGAAAGTAGAAAAGGGAATACCAGGGTTGAAACAGTACAAATAGGGATGGGAGACAGGAGTATGGAGAAGAGAGGCATCATTTTTTTAAGTACCGTGAAAATGCCATAAGGAAGATGGTTATTCTGTATGCTGACTACAAAGAAATAGCAAAAATAGAACTACCATATGATCCAGCTCTGCCACCCATAGGCACATCACTAAGGATTCTCAAGCATTACACCACAGAGACACTTGAACGCCCATATTTACTATTGTACTGTTCACAGTACTCAGAATAGGGACCTATCCTGTATGTCTGTGCAAATGTACTTAATGGACTCTTGCTCAGCTGTAAAGGAAAAGGAAATTGGAACTGGACATTATCATGTTAAAATTAGTCAGACACAGAAAAGCAAACCACACGTTCTCATGAGTAGAATATAGATTTGAATGTATATAGACATGTAGGAATATATGTATTATATACATATCTATGTATACACACACATAGTCTCTGTTTTGTATATGAAAGTATAAAGGAGATTATTAGATGTGAGGAAGAGATCTAAAAGGAGAGAGGGAGCAAAAGAGAGAAATGGAAATGTGCATTGCATGAAAGTCAGAGGACAGTCTACTTGCAGGGTAGAAGGGGACTATCAAAAAGCAAAGGAGGAGAATAACAGAAGGCACAGGAAGGCTGAAAATAAGAAATACACATCCTTCTGATAACTCAGATGCCCAAACATCTCAAATAAGACACACGGCGAACAAATTTCCCAGGGAGTAAAACAATGACCTATCTAATTTTCAGGTGCTGTGGCTAGAATTGCAGTGGGCTGAAGTTCCTGTATGCATAGATAGATAACTTCAGAATGTTATTTCAAACATACAAGTTTTAGTTTCTTCACATATACAAACTGTTTGTGATTGTTGCCATTCAGAGTTGTTAGGAGAGTGAGACTGTATAAAACACATATATTCTTTGGTGACTAATTTGTTAAAGGTGAGTATCATTTTCATTTGTTCTTGCTTGCTGTATTTTAGGCCTTTTTTGTAGTAGCTAGCTTTGTTCATGATTATAGTTAATGGTCATAGTCCTCCAAGGACAATACACAAATTACTTTTGATTAAACATACTTGCGGTAGCCATTATTGAAAACAGTATATTAAATAGGCCTTTGATATTATTTTTCCTCACATGGAGCACGTAATCAGCACTTTTCTAATGTTTACCCACAGTTCAGTAAGGTGCTGGCATAGAAATGAACACACTAACTGGTGGAATACAATTAAAAGTCTCCACATGAATTCATGATTGGGAAGCCAAAGGAGCCAAAAATATACAATTAGAAAAGTTAATCCTCTTCAGTAATTATACCTGGAAAATCGAACATGTACATGCAGAATGAAATTGAGCCCCCATTTTACTTCACATAAAAAATGAACACAAAATGACTTGGAGTCAAACTTGAGACACTAAGCTGTAAAGAAAAAAAAAAAAAAACTCCAGAAGACACTGCGGGGAAACAACTCACTGTTTGTCTGGATGATAGTATTGATTCCAAAACCACAGAAATAAACCACAGGTGAAAATGGGATTGCGTCAAACTAAAAAGTCTTACCTAGCAAAGGAAAACAGTTAACAGAGCAAAAGTGTCAACCTACGATTTGCAAAACAAATATTTACAAGCCAAAATCCAGTGAGGAGCTAATAGCCAACATATACAAGCAAGTTAACAGCATGATAGTAAGAAAAACAATATATACATATTGTATACATATATATACATATAAATACAGTATTGAAATGAATAAGAAACATGAACACATATTTCTAAAAAATAAGAAATAAAAATAGTCAAGAGATTTATGGAAAATGCTGAAAATGACAAATAGGTAAGAAAAGAAAATCCAAGTTAAGCTGTGACAAGATGTCTCCTCACACTTATCAGAATGACTATTGTAAAAAAAAAAAAACAAAACAAGGATATGTTTTGATGAGGGTGTAGAAAATAGAACTCTTGTATAGTGTTGGAGTATATGTAATAACGCAGCTATTATGGGAAAATACTAAAAATAGAATTACTGGGTGAATTTAGAAATTTCAGTTCTGAATAATTGCACAAAAGTTAGAAGTCCATACGTGTGTGGGCTCATTTCTGGGTCTTCAATTCGATTCCATTGATCCACTGGTCTGTTTCTATACCAGCACCATGCTGTTTTTATTACTATTGATCTGCAGTATAGCTTGAAAACTGGGATAGTGACACCTCCAGATATTTTTTTATTGTACAGGATTGATTTAGCTATTCTGGGTTTTTTGTTGTTCCATGTGAAATTGAGAATTGATTTTTCCAGGTCTATAAAGAATTGTGGTGGTATTTTGATGGGAATTGCATTGAATTTGTATATTGCTTTTGGTAGGATGGCCATTTTTATTATGTTGGTCCTACCTATCGATGAACATGGGAGATCTTTCCATCTTCTAATGGCCTCTTCAATTTCTTTCTTCAAGGACTTGAAGTTCTTGTTGTACAGGTCTTTCACTTGCTTGGTTAGAGTTACCCCCAGGTATTTTATATGGTTTGTGAAGGGTGTTGTTTCCCTGAACTCTTTCTCAGTCCATTTATTTGTTGTATAAAGAAGGGCTTCTGATTTTTCTGAATTAATTTTGTATCCAGCCACCTTGCTGAAGGTGTTTATCAGCTGTAAGAGTTCTCTGGTGGAATTTTTGGGGTCGCTTATGTATACTATCATATCGTCTGCAAATAGGGATAATTTAACTTCTCCGTTTCCAATTTGTATCCCCTTGATCTCCTTAAGCTGTCTTATTGCTCTAGCAAGCACTTCAAGTACTATATTGAAGAGATATGGTGAAAGTGGACATCCTTGTCTTGTCCCTGAGTTTAGAGGAAATGCTTCAAGCTTCTCTCCATTTAATTTGATGTTGGCTACTGGCTTGCTGTATATTGCCTTTATCCGTACAATGGAAAAAGGACAGCATCTTCAACAAATGGTGCTGGTCCAACTGGATGTCCACATGTGGAAGAATGAGATTAGACCCATACTTATCACCTTGTACAAGACTTAAGTCCAAGTGGATCAAAGACCTTAACATAAGGCTGAACACACTAAACCTATTAGAAAAGAAAGTGGGAAAACCCTCAAAATCATTGGCACAGGTGACAATTTCCTGAACAGAACACCAACAGCTCAGGACCTAAGACCAACAATCAATAAATGGGACCTCATGAAACTGAAAAGCTTCTGTAAGGCAAGAGACACTGTCATTCGAACAAAACGGCAGCCTACAGATTGGGAAAAAATCTTCACCAACCCCACATCTGAAAGAGGGCTAATATCCAAATTTTACAAAGAACTCAAGAAATTAAAGGCCAAGAAACCAAATAATCCAATCAAAAAATGGGAGACAGAGCTAAACAGAGATTCACAAAGGAGGAATTCCTAATGGCTGAGAGACACTTGAAGAAATGCTCAGCATCCTTAATCATCAGAGAAATGCTCTGAGATTCCATCTCACACCTGTCAGAATGGCTAAGATCAAAAGCTCATATGACAGCACATGCTGGCAAGGGTGCAGAGAAAGGGGAACACTCCTCCATTGCTGGTGGGAGTGCAGGCTTGTGCAACCACTATGGAGGTCAATCTGGCTATATCTTAGAAAACTTGGAATAGCTCTACGTCAAGACCCAGCCATACCACTTCTGGGTATACATTCAAATGACTCCTCACTGAATCACAAGGAAGTTTCCTTATCTATGTTAATAGCAGCCTTATTTGTTTTTTTAATTTATTTATTGCTTCAGGTTACATCTCCATCATAGTGTCCTCTTTCTAGACTTCCCAGTCCCGCCCTCCCACCCTCTACCCCCTAACCTTTCCATCCCACTCCTCTGGAGTGGAGTCTCCCTACATAACAGTCCCCGCCCCAGTTCAGCAGTCATATGAGGGCCAAGAGCCTCCTCATACACTGGGGGCCTAAAAGGCAGTACCTCCAGGGAGAGAAAACAAAAAACAAACAAACAAAAAATGTGTATGTCCATGTTCCCTATGGTGCGTTGGTTGTAGTATAGATATCCTGTACTATATGGTTAAAATCCAACTATAAGTGAATAGATGCCATGTGCAACCTTCTGAGTCTGGGTTAGCTAACTCAAGATGAGCTTTTCTAGTTCCATCCATTTGGCAGCAAATTGCATAATTTCATTGTTTCTAATAGCTGAGTAATATTCCATTGTGTAGATGTACCACAGTTTTTAAATCCATTCTTCGGTTGAGGGACATCTGGGTTGTTTCCAGTTTCTAGCTATTACAAATAAGGATGCTATGAACATAGATGAGGAAACTTATGATTCTGTGAGGAATCATTTGGGTGTATACCCAGAAGTGGTATGGCTGGGTCCCGAGGCAGAGCTATTCCAAATTTTCTAAGATATCGCCAGACTGACCTCCATAGTGGTTGCACAAGCCTGAACTCCCACCAGCAATGGAGGAAGGTTCCCCTTTCTCCACACCCTTGCCAGCATGTGCTGTCATTTGAGTTTTTGATCTTAGCCATTCTGACAAGTGTGAGATGGAATCTCAGAGCATTTCTCT
This sequence comes from Lophiomys imhausi, assembly GCA_907164525.1. NCBI lineage: Eukaryota > Metazoa > Chordata > Mammalia > Rodentia > Muridae > Lophiomys > Lophiomys imhausi. The sequence goes on along the minus strand of CAJQZJ010004381.1, from coordinate 15,377,376 downwards.
GATGATTAAGGATGCTGAGCATTTCTTCGAGTGTCTCTCAGCCTTTAGGAATTCCTCCTTTGTGAATTCTCTGTTTAGCTCTTTTCCCCATTTTTTAATTGGATTATTTGTTTTCTTGGCCTTTAATTTCTTTAGTTCTTTGTAAAGTTTGGATATTAGCCCTCTGTCAAACATGGGGTTTGAAACTGTACTTTTTAATTATTAAACACTTATTTATTAATAACTATATCTACTTATAACAAATACACTTACTTAATTACTATTCCTACAAATTCCTACAGCCCCTATGAATGCCTACAACCCCTTAGACCTGACCACTAAACCTATTGTTTATTATTACAACTATTTTCATAACCTTTTAGAAGGATACAGTCTCTGTGGCAGGTCCTCAGTCGCCAGGAACACAGTCTTGGGGGTAGACCCTTTAATGCACTTAGCAGTCTTTATTCTGGAATATCTCAGAGGCAGGTTTGTCAGGGTAAATTGGCTATGGCGGTTTCACCTTAAATAAGGCTTGAGGCTTTCTTCTCTGGGGAGACCTCAGTCGTCTGAAGGCCAACTTATTTCCTTTGTATCAGCAACTCTGCCGCTCTGCCTCAGTCTTTAAAGCCAGTCACAGTTCGTTTAGGCCACTGTTCAGACAGGTCAAACCCCTCTAGGCAAAAGCTGAGCCACAGGGTTTAGTCCTTGCCCTTTTGCTGTCCTGCTGAGGCTTTATCTGCTCACCAGCTTCTTTCTGCCTCAGGGAAATTCGGCCATCAGTTCACCAGCACTTTCTTCAGCAGGACTCGCTAGCATCAGAGCTCTCCAGTATCAGGGGCTCTTAGCAGGACCTTTCTGGGCTCATCCACGTGTCCTTAAATAGGATCGCTCCTAGTTCCACCTGCTTCAGCTTAATTTGGGCTCTGCCCACTTAGCAGCTGAAAACAATGCCAGGTCATAAAGTCTGTCCTTGTTTCACCTGGCTTCAACCTTGTTTTTCAGTCCATAGAGACTCCCCTCATTTCATGTGACTTCATCCATAAGCTGATAAACCAATTGCTCACAGCGAAGTTGATCTTCATGCCCCAGATTAAGAGACTGTATCAGAAACCTAGATATTTACTAAATCTAATTTATATTAATCTATCTCCCTCCAGGGGTTGGTGAAGATTTTTTCCCAATCTGTAGGCTGCGTTTTGTTCGAATGACAGTGTCTTTTGCCTTACAGAAGCTTTTCAGTTTCATGAGGTCCCATTTATTGATTGTTGGTCTTATGTCCTGAGCTGTTGGTGTTCTGTTCAGGAAATTGTCACCTGTGCCAATGATTTTGAGGGTTTTTCCCACTTTCTCTTCTAGTAGGTTCAGTGTGACCGAGCAGCTTTATTTGTAATAGCTAGAAACTGGAAACACCCCAGATGTCCCTCAACTGAAGAATGTATTAAAAAGTGGTGGTACATCTACACAATGTAATATTACTCAGCTATCAGAAACAATGAAATTATGCAATTTGCAGCCAAATGGATGGAACTAGAGAAGTTCATCCTGAGTAAGCCAAACCAGACGCAGAAGGATGCACATGGCATCTATTCACTTATAGTTGGATTTTAGACATATAGCACAGGATAACTATACTACAACCAATGCACCAAAGGGAATAGGAACATAGACTTTCATTTCCTGTCAATGAGACACTTTGCCCTAGTGGTGCTGCCTTGTAGGCCCCCAGTGTATGAGGAGGCTCTTGGCCCTCATATGACTGCTGAACTGGGGTGGGGGACTGTTATGTAGGGACACTCCACTCCAGAGGAGTGGGATTGAAGGTATAGGGGGTAGAGGGTGAGAGGGTGGGACTGGGAGGGGTGGGAAGAGGACACTGTGATGGAGATGTAAACTGAAGTGATTAATAAATAAATTTTAAAAAATTAGAAGTCTATTTGTCAATGGTAGTTCTGCATTTCTTTGTTCACTATAACACTATTCGCAATAGCTAACTGATCGAATCTGCCTAAGCACCCATCAACAGAGAAAGTAGATACACATTATGGTATGTATATACAACAAAATACTATTCAACCTTTCAAAGGGTGGAAATTTTTTGTCATTATCACATTGTGGATGGATGGAACTGACAAACACTCTAATAAGTGAAGTAAACAAGACACAGAAAAGCAAATACAAATCTCAGAATTGAACATAGAAACAGATGGTGGCTTTTGAAGGCTGGAGGATAGAGAATGAGAACAAGATGGCCACTGGGTACCAGGACTCAACTACCTTAGGAAGAAAATGTTAAGAGATTTGTTACACAGTGTGTTAGGTATAATGGTTGTATTGTACTGTGGTCTTTAAAATTGATAAGAAAGTAAATTTCAAATGTTCTCACTCCAAAAAAAGACAGTTATTTGAGATGATGGCTGTGTACAGTAGCTTGATTTACTTTATTCTTCACCTTATTCATAAACTATAATATCACTTTGTATTCATGAATATGTAAAGTTATAGGTTGTCAGTTCATAATAAGATAGAAATGCATGTTACTTCTACTGGAACAAACACTTTATTAAAAGATACCACACATAAGAAAAAGTAAGAGGAGGCTGGAGGGATGGCTCAGCCATTAAAAGCAGTGCTATTGCAAAGGACCAGAAGAAGAAAGACCTCAGCCGCCATCACTCATAGGCTAGGTTTTCTCTGCCTCAAAGTCTACGTAACTTTACTCTTTACCTTTACCATGCTGTGTATACTCTCTCCCCACCTTAACAACTTCATGGTGGAATTCTCTCGCTTGGCCTCTGGATTTCAGAATTTAGTATTAGACTGTCAAAGAATAAAGACATAAAAGCACACAACTTAAAAGATGGAGAGAAACAAGTCAGGGAAAGCCATTTTAAGTATTCAGTAAAGTTGAAATTAGACTATTAACTGATCATAACCAGGTATTTTTTTTATACATGTTCAAATTATCAGGTTAAATTAAGTTGTTTAAAATAAATGGACAAAGAGAACATTTTCCATGCATATCCATTCTAACCCTCTTTTTATTTATATTATCTTCAGATAATTTCCAAGAGTTGAATATAGTGTAAGGTGCTGTCTGCCTTTGACTTTATTATTACCAGTGTGTACTACCTGTAGTGCTACATGTAATACTACAGTATTACCTGTAAAAGCCTGTGAAATCTATCCATTGAAACTATTTTCTGGGCTGGAGAGATGGCTCAGTGAATAAGAGTAACTGCTCAACATGCATGAGGACCTGAGATCAGACTTCCAGAATGCAGGTACAAACAAAGACAAACATGGGCATATATGCCTGTAATGCCAGTATTATTGGGCAGAGACAAGTAGATACTAGTAGCTGATTACTCAGTCAAGCCTAATTGTGAGTGTCAGATTCTAAGAGACCCTGCTCAAGGGACTCAGGTAGAGAATGATAGAAGATAGATGATGTCCCCCTCTGACCTGTACAGATACACACACACACGTATATAATATACTCCATACACAAACACAAAGAAAAGACATATTTTCTTAAGCTGAGGCTGCTAATGGTAGAGTGTGTGCCTTGCATTCAGGAAGCTCTGAATTAGATCCTTGCCCATTAAATGCTAGGCTGTTGTTCTTGGTATCTTAACCATCTATGGATCTCTGCATTTAACTGCTGTTTGCTACAAAGAGAAACATCTGTGATCATGGCTGAGGTCAGTACTAATTTATGGGCACAAACATAAAATCTAAGAGACAGTTTGGCAAGATGTCCATTTAGTAAAGTAGAAGCAGTAAGTTAACACGTAGTACTTATGGCCTCTCACACCATTTGAGTAGGACCTTTGACTAGTTCCACGGCACTGGGCTTGAACTCTGTCCTGCCCAGGGGGCCTCACCTATAATCAAAAATAAGTTTGGTCACTCTCAAAACAGACATGCCACTATTGCCCCAATAGTCATTCCTTGCCTTGCAAGCTGTTATTTTAGTGTGCAAGGTCCAAAACTGTGAAAGGACAAGTTGTTAAATGGTCCTGTTTTTCTTCTGCATTCTGGCATGATGAAGGCTAACCAGCAGGGAGGAAGTGTGGTAGTTTATTAAAACCAATTGCCAGAATGTTTTTGTTTAATCCCAAGTGTGCTGCTTAAGACACAAGTGTAAAGTATTAACAGTCTCATGAGCTAGCAGGGGCGTGGCTTAACCAGCTGAGCAAGCTTCATTCTGAGGACTTGGGAGAGAAGAATAAAAAGCCAGAGCCCCAAGGAGAAGGGGGCTCTACAAAGAAGGGAAAAGCCAAATCCCCAAGGAGAAGGAGGCTCTACAAAGGAGAGAGCCCTGAAAGGGGGGCTCTACAAAGGAGGAAAAAAAGCCAGAGTCCTGAGGAGAAGGAGGTTACAAAGAGAAAAGAGAGAAGGAGCTCCACAAAGAAGTAAAAGAGAATGGTCTTTACAAAGAACTAAGAGTAAAGAGGCTCTACAAAGAAGAGAAAAGGCTGTACAAAGAAGTAGGGAAAAGATCCACAAAGAGAAAGGGCTACAAGGTAGAAAGTGGTTGCTGCTCTCCTAGTTGCTGGTGTTCCCCCAAACTGTTCCTTGTTCTTCCTGCTGCTGTCTCCTGGTTTGTTAGTATCCTGTTTGCTGGTCTGATGGACTGGTGTTGCCCCCAAAGAATCCAACAACCTTAATCAGCAGGAAGTAGCTTAAAGAGAAATACGCCCCCTTTCACCTTTAACCTTCTTTCTCTCCTGCATAGTGTTGGGGGGTTGGGAGGAACAAGGAGTGGAAGGGAGGTAGAGGTGTTAAGTACAGTAAAATAAATTAGAATATATAATATAATAATAAAAGCCACTTGCTACAAGGAAGTTTCCAGATTATGGTTTATTTGTGTTCTAGATCCAAGATATTTAGTGTCTTCAGCAATAGACTTTTACAGCCTATTTCTTCTAGGCAACTAAGGTAATTCCCAAAGCCTTTATAGTTTGGATGCTTCTAGGGCTTTTCTGTCCAATATATCCTAGGGAGGTATCCTATACCCAACAGCAGGGTTTTCATTTAATAACTCATGCAAATTGAGCTTTTCAAAGGGGAGGGTATTTTCTTTTAGCTGTGTGAAAATCTGTGGTATTTAAATTACTCAATCTTTTTAATCAAACTTATCTGAAAACAGATATGTCTTCACTGAATGTCATCTTAATTTAGAATGGATTATATGATAGGTTATCAAAAGGTATGTGTAAAAAGGAGTGAAAATATCTTGAATGATTAGATTGTTAATGGAAGTAAAATTTTCATCCAAAGACATCCGCATTTGGAACTCTCTGACTGTGTAGTCTGAGATGAGATGACAGAATTCTACTCTGAAATAGGTTTTTTCCTAAGCCTAAACATGTTTTATTTATATCAATTTTGAAGACATATCATGAGAATCAAATTTTTCACTGTGATAACTATGGATGGACAGCTAAATGTTTAATGGTTTGAGATTTCCGGAAATGTTTACATGTTTACATTTAGATGCTTGGAAATTTAGATAACTCCTCAAATGATCTAAAAGTTCTGTGGGTGTACCTGGACTCTCCTGGAAGGGTGTGTATCTGTTATTCTGCCAAACTATGGGTAGTGTGAGGACAAATATTAAAGGGAGAAAAATAAATAATGGAGAAAGGGAATAGGAAGAGGAGGAGGAGGGAGAAGAGGAGGAGGAGCAAACAAACCGTAGTTGACTAGTGGAGCAAACAAACCGTAGTT
>CAJQZJ010004381.1:15355939-15371651 GCA_907164525.1 Lophiomys imhausi | reverse complement strand
CAAACCGTAGTTGACTAGTGGAGCAAACAAACCGTAGTTGACTAGTGATTTTCTAAAGTGTGCAAAACGTAGAGAAGCACTTGAGTCAGAGCATGAGAAATGTCAGAAACAGAGGCACCCCAGAAAATGAAAACTGAGAACTCCCCAGAGACCCTGAGACATGGTAGATTTCCCTCAGACCTGTTCCCATCTTCTCCCATATGTCCTCTTCTACTGTGGGATTTAAAACTGAAAAAAAAAATTTTTTTTTCCTGGACTCCCTTACTCCTAACATTGATTAACATGCTCAAAATTCTATTGATCAGAGATTGTTACAAAGACTTGAATTTAGCAGCAAAGAAGGCTGCAGGAGGTCAGACTTTTATTTTCTAAGCAGATGTTACCAGGACTATTTGGCTCAGGATTTGTCAAGCTAATGATGATTCTATCTTTCCTTTCCAGATCACTGGTCATTCCATGTGACCAGAGAGCCATATGCAAGGTAGTTACAATCTGAGCCCTGAATTACAGAGAAGTTTAAGACATGGGCTTCTTGGGTCCTGTATTTGTTTTGATTGTGGAAGAGATGTAGTGTGTCCTTCCAGTGTCTCATTCTGTTTGGAATTCTTGATTACTTACAATAGGAAGAGTGTGACTATTACCTACAATTGCAAGCTGATAGACACTGTTTTCACTTTAGAAACCCTAAACAATTGATGGGAAAAATGAGAATGGATACCCATGAAATAAAACTTCACCTTACTGTTCTCAGTGTTGAACAAGCACACAGCTAACGAGTGTTGTCTTCTATTGGTAAAGACAATCAGCCCAGCTCTTCTAAGCTAAACCCATCCTCCTTATCTCCTTTCCTGATTATTATCCCATTCTGGAAAAGCCAGATTTGAATGGACCCACCTGAAAAATGTTCACAGGTCGTAAGGTGAGTTCTCAGGATGTTTAATTGTAAGTTAACCTGAAGTTAGAGCAAATCGACTATTCTTTAAAAGTTTATTACATTTAGTGTGTGTGTTTGTGTGTCTGTGTGTGTGTGCTGGTGAGTGAGGGGTCACAGAACTACTTGTGGGAGTTGCTCTTTTTCTATCACATGGGTCCTGGGAACTGGTCATCAAGTTATCATCGGCAAGCTCCTTTGCCTGCTTGCTACATCACAGATCTAAATCTATGATTTGTTGTTGACCTTAATCTACAACTGTGTGGGAAAAAGTAGCAAACACACATGCAGAGAAGTAAAAGGCTGAGATAGGATGAGAAACATCAAGGGATAAGAGAAGAATTGTAAGCCAGGAGTGGTGGCACACTCCTTTAATCCCAGCACTTGGGAGGCAGAGGCAGGTGGATCTCTGAGAGTTCGAGGCCCACATGGTCTACAAAGCAAGTTCCAGGACAGCTAGGGCTACACAGAGTAACCCTGTCTCAAAAAGCCAATGAGAGAGAGAGAGAGAGAGAGAGACAGAGAGACAGAGAGACAGAGAGACAGAGACAGAGAGACAGAGAGAGAGAGACAGAGAAAGAGAAGGGGAAGGGAGAGAGAGAAGAGATGTATATCATATTTCTGAGTATGCCATCCAAACAATGTAGAAGCAATGAGAACAAATAGGATAAGCATAGAACCATGATATTATTTTATTATTAAAGTCTTGTATAGCAATGTGGTGAAAATGCTTCATTTTTTATTGAAAATAGATTTTTTATACAATATATTCTGATCACAGTTTCCCCTTCCCACCTCCCCTTCTACCCAAATTCATACCCTTTCCTGTGCTCTCTCTTTCTCTTTCACTTTCTCTCATTAGAAAGTGAACAAGCATCTTTTAAAGTACTGGATAGTAATTTCCCTCTCACACTTGGAGCAAATGCACAGATAGTATCAGCTCTGCCACCACATGTAATTCATCACCAGGATTTAGACGAATACTGAAAGATCCTGATAAGCATTCTCTAACAGAGTCGATCAGGAGTCACAACTTCTTCTGCAGTTAAATTCCTGACATCAAACACAATCATGTGATAATAAATTATACACCACATTTAAATTTCCCCACTACTTTTTTACATTAGCTACTCACGTGGTCACTAAATCAAACCTGTGAGGTTTAGCCACCCCTCCCTTCCTGGCTTTATAGCAAAGTCCAAGAAAACAGCCTTTTCCTGGATCCTTGGCATCTACTTCTTAATAGGTCATTGCTGTTTTATGTCCTCTTCCCTGAACTCAAAGCCTGCAGAAAATAAATGATAGATAGATGGTAGGTAGTGACTAGATAGATAAAAGATGATAGATGATTGATAGGAAGGTAGATAGAGAGATAGATTGATAGATGATAGATAGATAGATGATAGATAAATAGACAGCTGATACATACATAGATGATAGGTGAATGGATAGATTAACAGATGATATGTGAATAAATTGATGGATAGATAGATATATGGATGGATAGATAAGTGGTGGACAGATGATAGATGATACATAGGTGGATAAATAAGTAGATAGATAAACAGATAGACACATAGATAAATAAATGGATAGATAAGGGATGATAAATAGATTAATAAATAGATAGATGGACAGACAGATGTTACAACAATGTCTCCAAGTCATTTCACTAAGTAAAAATTCAGTTTATAAAATAATGTATAGATATGATCCCTATTTTAAAAAAGAAAAAAAATGTACTCACTAGTCTTCAGGGGGGTGTAAGCTAAAACCACACTGAGATTCTATTTCACCCACCAGAATGTCAGTCATCAAGAAAACAACAACAAATGTTGGTCAGGATGTGAGGAGAACAGGGTGCTGGAAGTCAGTGTGGAGGTTCCTCAAGAGACAAAGAATAGCTGTACATGACTCACTGTGTGTTCATACAAAGGACTTCAAGTCAGCATAACCAACCTATATGTCCAACAATAATAAGAGTGGATACAGAAAATGTAGGACACACAGAGAGAGAGAAAGAGAGAGAGATTGGATTTTTCAATCATAAAGAACAATAGAATTATTTGCAGGAAGATGGGTGTACCTGAAGATCATCACTTTAAGTGAATGTAGCCAGTCTTGGGATAAATACCATGTTGTCTCTCATATATGGCTCCTAGGTTTTCTACTGGTACATAAAATCATGTATCATATGTAACATGAAAATAGAAGTCTCCAGGGGACTAACAGAAGGTCTGAGAAAGGGGAGAACAGAAAAGGTAGGAGAATGTGCTCAATACACAATGCATACTTTTGTAAAAGTGTCCTCATGTAACACAACAACATGCACAATGAGCATTCACAGTGAGTTTTGCTTAACAAGTCAGTGCTTGAAGTAAGGTAGACAAGTTTAGAGTGTAGTCTGTCATTTACCTGCCCCATGCAAAGCTAGCGTCATGCCAGAAGGCAGTGCAAAATGAATCTGTCCTGCAGCACTGACTATAGTAGGTGATTTCCATGCCCTCTGACTCTGACTCTGAAGGCAATATGCTACTGACACCTAGATGGAGGCATGCCAGTGACTTGCATGGCAGCGTAAGGGCCACTGCTGCCTTCCCAGCCTCAAGGCACATGCCAGGCCTTTATTTCTCTACCTCCATGTGTGCTGACAGCAATAATGAAACATGGCTCTCTTCTCTGCTAGAGTCACTTCTGTGGTCATGTCCCAGCAGCAATCATAGGGAGGGCATCAAGGGGAAGGCCGGTAGCATCCATCTAGGTAATGGGAGGTAGGACCACTTTCTGGCCTAGGCTCTATGATCCTGGGGAATGAGTGTTCCATGGTCCACTTAGACTTTACCTACAAAGAAACAGAAAGCAAATGAAAAAAATAATCAAGAATGTAAGGAAGGGATCACAGAGCTTTTGTCTTCCACATGAGTTTTTGCTATATGTTGTGTACCATGTGGCTGCCTGAACTGGTTAAAAGGTCATGAGACCTTGTTACAAGGTCCTGATTCTGTGACCTTGAAAAGAGATCCCATCATCATCTTTGAGCTTCAATGTCTTCAGCTGTTGAACAGACACAAGACTTACCTACACAGATAATTAGACTTAAGAAGCAATGTACCCCATACTCCTTATGATCAAACACTCAGGGACAGGAGAGATGGCACAGAGAATAAGAACACTTGTTGCTCTTACACAGAACCAGAGTTCACTCCCTAGCACTCACATCGCATGGCTCCCAATGGCTCTAGGGATCAGACACCCTCTTCTGGTTTCTGAAAGCAACTGCACACATGTGTACACACACACACAAACACAAATAAAATAATTTTTTTAAATGCTTCTAACATTCACTCAGTTATTCAACCCTAAATTCTATCAGAATGTACTGTAGCTTGTATTGTGAAGTATAAGAAATGGCCAAGGGATTGTAGGCATTAGGTTATTGTGTTAATTCAAATGCTGATTTCTGGTTGCAATCCTCCTTCTGAGAATCTGTCTCAATGTTATATAAGCACTGCTCCTCAATTGTCCCTTGATATGCCAATAAAGAAGTTTACAGCCAATCGCTGAGCAAGGGAGAGAATAGGGCTGGACTTCCTGCCATCCAGGGAAGGAGGAGTTAAATAGAGGAAGTAGGAGGATTCAGTGAGAGTAAGAGGGAAGGATATCAGGAGAGAGTCAGCTGAAGCAGGAGAGCCACAAAGTGCAAGTATCTCTGGGATTTACACTGGGGGGAAGCCAGATTAGTTTATTGGATTAAGAATAGAGTAATAACTTTTTTAAATATTTATTTATTACTTCAGGTTACATCTCCATCACAGTGTCCTCTTTCCACCCCTCCCAGTCCCGCCCAACTGCTCAGTTTTTGTGTTGTGAAGCCTGTTTAATAAGTAATATAACAGAGCCTCAATTATTTGGATGATAGCCATGTTAAGAGGTAAAGTGAGAAACTAACACAATTGTGTAAAGTTACACCAACAAAGGGATACTTTCACATTCATAGCCTGTACTTGAAACACACCATGAGAGTGATCCTTGGTATACATTTCAAAGATTTGATTTATCTGGAGGTATATGCTGAGCCCCATGATCAGAATGTCCAGCAATCTGTCCTAGAAGTGAGTGATTTTTGCAAATTTTCCAGGTGACTCATATGCGCACAATATTTTGTAGTTCTGCAGTTCCCTGTGGTCTTCTTCTATATTCTACTTTCCCATTTCAGGTCTGGTTTCTTTATCTCACAACTATACAGTCATCCAAGCCTCATCATTAGTCCTACATTTTTGTTTTCCCTAATGCATGTCAAGGTGTTTATGTTTTGCACACAGCAGTAGTGTGCTTTATCATGGAACATACTCAACTTGTAGAAGTATTTGTTTACAGGATTTCTTTCTTCTTTCAAAGCAGTTTACATACAATGAAATGGTCACATCTTAAATACACAGAATTGAACTTGACGATGCACATGCTGATATAATCTGAATTCATGTAGCTATATCAAATATCATCACCCTAGAAGGACTCCTCCTATTCCTTCCCACTAAAAAGGCAGGCCCAGATTCTAACATACATCACTCTTTGTTTTATTTTTGAAAACACTAATGCATTTGCCTATTTTGGAGTTTCATATAAGGAATATTTTAGTGTGTACACCTGCATGCAAAGTTGCTTTCGTTTGCATCTTTTGGGGATTGTTTGCATTGCACATCTCAGCATGTACCTCATCTCAAATGTTGAATTGCATCTCTATACATCCTACAGTTTGCTTGTTCATCACCCTGCTGATAGACACCTGTGCTGAGTACACCTCTTTCCCTGCCTCTTCGTGCACATGGACTCTCATTTCTCCCAGGTTCATGCTTTAATGTCGAATTGCTAGGTAATGAAGCAGGTGCAACTTTAGTTTCCAAAGACTGTGGAGGCTGTGCTCCCACAGCAAATTTTCTGGGTTATCGTCTCACCAAGGACATCTGAGCATTCCACCTGTCCCACAACCCCACCCTCCAGCATTTATCTCCCATGTTTTTGGGCATTTGAATACCTTTTTTATGAGGTTGCCTGTCAAATCTGTAGCCATTTTGACTAAGTCACCCTCTCCACTTTATTATAGAGCGGTAAGAGTTCCTTACATCCAGAATGACCTTTCAATAGGCAAATGTCTTCTAATTACTTTCTCATCTTCTAAATATTTTCACTTCACAATAAGTGTCCTTTGAGGGGCAGAATCTTGAAATGTTGATTGAATTAAACTAAACCATCTCTTTGCATATGGTTAATGCTTGCTATGTGGTATTTTACAACACAGCTGTGAATTCACTTTCTCTGCCCCTCTGTCTGTCTCTGTATCTCCCTGTGTGTATCTATCTCTCTGTCTATCTTTGTCTCTGTCTCTGTCTCTCTGTCTTCTTTCCAATCAGAGCATTTTTTGTGAAGCTAGCAGGATATGGACCCCCTCTCTCCATTGCTCGTCCTACTGCAGCACCAGCCTCTCTCCACCATCTCTGTAAAATAACTCCTGAAGCAGGTAGAACCACGGAGAACTTTCTAAAGAAAACTTCCCTGTGTGTGATGCCAGGTATAAGTAATTGCCAGGTTCTAAGAACAACTAGGCTGTTTTTATTTCCTGTTGCTAATGTTTTTCAAAACACAAATTCCGTCCTGTGTCTAGAAGTCGTTCCCAAGTGGACTTAGCTCAAAGCCATTATTTAAAGCATTGCTGGTTGTGCAACCACTATGAAGGCAGAAGGGAAAGACTGGGGTGGCCAACGCAAGTGCAGTAGTCTCCCTTCTTTATGCGATGCCCTGCCTTTAGGAAAAGTCACCTGCAGATCTTAGAACCTCTGACAGAGTTCAGCTTTAAGGTCATTATCTCCTAGGAGAAAAAGCAGATGCAGGAGAAAGGAATTTTGCCTGAGGCCACCACAGGGGAGATTGGAACAGAAGCCAGGCTCTTATCCTATCAGCAGCTCCAGACCCTCAAAGTCCCACAGTCCAGACAGGCAGAGCACAAAAGAGAAACCCACCATGGGGAGAGGAAATGTTTTCCCACAAAAGCAATTTCCTCCAATTTGTATTCCAGCAACAAATTCGCTTCCAGTTTCAGATGCCGCTATTCAAAAGTGACCGGTTGCCTTTTGACTAGAAAGAAATTGCTCTCGTTCTTCATTGACTTGCTTGTAAATATTTACCAATGCAGCCTGGCTCTTTGCCTCATACCGAGTTTGTGATGCCAAGCCCCCAGACCTGTCAAGGTTAATCAGGTCTTGGTTGCTGTGAGGGCTTTCACATGGGTCCAAGAAGTTTCTTAGCTGGCCTCTGAGCTGCTATAAATGTTTACAACTGAACTGTCAACATGGAGAAATGCACAGTTGCACGTTTTTACAGCTCCCCATTTCCATTAAGCTTTTTGTGCTCTTGCAGTTTCAGAACATTAGTTTACCCCAAAAAACTTGAAGGGATCAATTAGATTATGTTAAATAAGTAACTCAATGCCAATGGCACTGATGCCCCACATCTGTCACATCCATATGTCACACACAAGGACTTTTTCCTCTCTTTGGAATCTAAAGCCTTGGTTCATGTTTCAGTCTTCCTCCCATTGACAATTATAGTTATCTAAAACAGTGATTCTAGAATAATCTGTGGCATCTCCCTCTAGAAAGTTTCACTTACAAGGTCCAGGCAGAGCCTAGAAATTTGCATTTCTCACAATATCCTTGGTGATGTTGATGCTGTCTAGTCTAGAAATCTATGGCTTCTTGGTACGGTTTGAACACAAAATCCTCTCCAGTAAAGATTCCCGTGCTGAAGGCTTGGTTCCAGTGAAGCGGTGTACAGTGGCCCCAGTGGACAATGGACAGAGGTCCTAGTGTAAAAAGGTGGGACTCCATGGAAATAGATGGGTCATTAGTGGGCCCACCCATCAAGAAATTCATAATTGGATGGTGTTATTGAGAGGAAGTGGGTATATTAGGAAGTGAGAACTAATTAGAGCAAGTAAGTAAGTGGAAGATATGTCTTGTTCCTTGGCTCCTTCTTTGTTCTCTTGCAGTATAGTCTGTTGTTTGGTCTCACTCCCATAGTATCCTCTCTCACATCAGCCCCAATAGAGCCATTGGACTATGGACTGAAACTATGAGACAAAAATCCATGATTTTTCCCTTACGGTGTTTATGTAAGGTATTTTGTCAAAGCTACAGAAACTAATGGTTTAATTTGGTTCTTCCCTCTAAAGAATGGGGGATATTTACTTCTCAGAATGGAATTTTAGCAAGTGATCACCTTATTCCTATATTCTGAGCTATGCCAAACATTTATGGCTTTTGTTTTATTGTGAAAAGTTATGGTTGAAGGGTCCGGGGGGTGCCGCTAATTTCAGGGGCACCCGGCACCACTGTCCTCTCATTTTATCATGTCCTGTGGAAGAAAATTCCAATCTGTTCTTTAATCCTTCCACATCACTACTTCTTCTTACCTTAAATGTCGCTTTGAAAACTGCATTTAAAGGGGTATCACATTAGACTTCCACTGCAGTTCCAAATACTTGAAACTGATCAAGATGAAAAGAGAAAAGCCTCTTACAGCTTTCAGTTGTACACGTTTTAGTTTCTGGTCACTTGTTCCAGTTGCTCTCTGCCTAAGAAGGTCAGAAACATCATGGTGGGATGCATAGAGTGATCTGCTCAGGAGAGCATACAGGAAACAAAATGAGAGAAAAAAAAAGCTGGAATCTCAACATACTCTCCAAAGATACATTTCCTACTTCTCCCAGCTAGATACTTCCTCCTTAGGTCTCTACCATTTTCCCATCATGCCATAATTTTGCAGGAGCTTTTGGGGGACAGTTAAAGACCAGACCATAAAAGATACATTATTGAGAGCAGGCCTTGAGTTGACAGTCCATGAGGCCAATTGTTTAACAGAGTTTGACCTGAAACCCAAGACAACCCCACCCCACTTCATCTCAGTCCCAAACCACTCCATCACAGCCCCATTCAACTCCACCAATGTCACACACTACCCCACCCCATCCTAGCCCCACCCTACTTCATAAAAACTTCACCCCACTCAATCACAGCTCCACCCCACCTCATCACATCCTACCACACTCTATCACAGCCACACCCCCACCCTATCTGACCCCATCCCACTCAATCACAGCTCCACCCCTCCCCATCACAGCCACACCCAGTCCCATCAGGACTTGACCCCACCCCATCATAGTCCCACCCTATCTTAGCCCCTTTCCACTTCATCCAATCACAACCCCACCTTACCCCAACACCCTCCTGCCACATCCCAGAAATTCAGTCCTCTGTAATAGAACATTTTGTTTACCACATAACTCCTCAATACATGATCTTGTGCTTTTTGGCTTATACAGTGTCTATCTTCTGTGAGTTTACACATAACAAATCACAGAACAAAGGAAAAACATGGGAAGGGGAGAATTGAGAGCAAGTAAGTACAGCTCTTGCAGTATGAACACACCAGCCTCTTATCCACACTTTCACATTCTGTGGTTTCAGCTATCCATACTCACCTTGATTAGAAAACTTGAAATTAGCGATTCATAAGTTTTAAGTAAATTTTATTACAATATACTGTTAAAATTATTCCATGCTGTTATTATTGCTAAGCTCTTCCTGTGTGTGGTGCTTTGAGTAAAAATGGTTCCATATATTTAAATGCTTAGTCACCATGGAATGGAACTGTTTGAAATTATTAGAAGGATTGAAGGTGTAGCTATGTTGGAGGAAGTGTCACTGGGGATGGGCTTTGAGTTTTTAAAAGCCCATGCCATGTTCAGGCTCTTTCTCTTTCTGCTTGCAGATCAGGATGTGGCTCTCAGCTGCCACGCCAGCACCAGGCCTGCCTGTGTGCTGCCATGCACTCCCCCATGATGAAAATGTCTAAGCCTCTTGCAACTTTAAGCAAGCCCCCAATTAAATGATTTCTTTTATAAGAATTTCCTTCACAGTAATAGAACAGTGACTAAGACAGAAGTTGGTACAAGGAAGTGGCATATTGCTATGATATTTCTGATCATGCTACTTGTTGGTAGAATGTGGAAGACTTTGAGACTTTTAGAAAAGTGGTTGAGTGTTTTAAGTAGGGTTTACTGGGCCACCCTTGTAGCAAGGATAGTAGTGATGAGAGCAATGTGGGCCCATCTCAAGAGGTTTTAAAGGGGAAGAATATTATCAGCTGGCCCAGAGACCACTCGTGATATTTTGGTAAAGAGTGTGGTTGCTTTTTGCCCTTGTCCTAAAAATTTGTCAGAAGCTAAATTGAAAAGTTTTGGATTAGTGGCATTGGCAGAGGAAATTTTAAGACAGCCTAGTATTGAATGTGTTGTGATAGTTATTAGCGATCACTGACATGCTAGTCTATAATGAAAGGAACAAGCTGAATAAGGTAAAATAAAAAATGTACAGTTTGAGAAAAAAAAAGGAACATCATGCATGTAATGTTAGAAGTAAATCCAGTGCTCAAGGAGATCAAAAGTTTAAAGAAAAGCCTGATGCTAAATGGAATAACCGTTGTGGTAACCTCAGGTCAAGATCTCACCCAGCTAACCTTCCAACTTGGAGAAAAAAATTAAAGAAGAGTTTAAGCAAAGGAAACTACCAATAACAGAAAATAACAGAAAGCTCATTTTTTGGAGGTTCTGGCTGCTGTGTGAGATGGTCAGTAGAGCCTATGGACATGCTTGATGCCTAGAAACTGGAATCCAAGGCCACTGAGAGCCCTTTTGAAAATGACCTCTAATTCCAGAGTGTGCGAATCTCCAGAAGGAAATGCAGCCTCTGTCTTTTGAGGTAGAATCTTAATTTCTTTCCCTCAACATACTTTAGGTGGAGAAAACCAGGGCCAGGGGCTCATCATCTTCCTCTTTCTGCTCCTCTCGAATCACAAATTATCTAGGGGTGAAAATATTATGGACAGAAGATGTAGCTCAGTGGTATGGAGGTTGCCTATCATGCACAAGGTCCTGGATTCAATCCCTAACACTGCTGAAACAGGGAAAACTATGCTGAGAAATGTCTTGGAGCTTCATGATTGGCTAATAAATCACTGTTGTACACAGTATACAAAAATCATGGAGCCACTATTTTTTACCTCACTCTTTTGCCTATCTATGGTGCATTGAATTTTCATAATCACATTTGTGTGCTAATATTATGCCTCCTTTGTCTTTCATGAAGCCTGGAGTGTCTCTGGGGCACTCATGGCCTGCAGGGCTAAGCCATATACATTGTTGTCTTTCCCTTTAAGACCCAGAAATCCTGTAACACATTTTATAGAGAAGGCTGGTAGTCTCTGGGAGAAAATTCCCCAACCTGTCTGTGAGGGAGGCTGGAGATGCTGGGGAAGCATGCATCCATGCAGCATGTGTTCAGGATCGGGGCAGGCAAGGGATAGAGAAATGGGCCTCCTACTAACTCCAGTACCAGGGCAGCCAGGATTGCCTCCTAAGAGGAAATGATGGTTTTTACTTAGACTGGACTTTACTTAGATTGGCTGCTCTGGGGATCATTTTTTTTTGCCTTGAAAAATTATGTCTTCCCTCACGACAAGCAAAATTGAGCCCAGAGGTCCGAGTGAATTCCTGTGGCTGGAAAGAAGCTAGACATAGATCTTCACTTACCTACTCCTAACGGAATAACACCAGGAAAATTTTCTTATACAAAGAAGACCATTCTAAAACAACAACAACAACAACAACAAAGTGATTACATTTCATGCTTTCAATCTTCCTTCCTTTTGCTTTCACCTATAGTGGGAATTACATCCAGTGGGGGTACCCTTCCTTCCTCTTCCTGAGGACAATGGAAGTTTTTAGGCTGTGCCGAGTAACACGGTGGGATTCTGTTTGAAGCCTGCACATCTCTAAATCCCCTTCTGAACTGTCCTGGGCTCTCTTCATAAGACTGTCATAGATCTGAGCCACCACAATGGGAAGTAAAAGGTGTAGGTAAGTTATGTGACAGGCAGGAATAGGAGGACCCTTGGAAATCACGGTCCAACCAGTCTAGCCCAGCGAAACAGTGATCACTAAGTTCAGTGAAAGGCCCTGTCTCCAAAATAAAGCAACTGAGGAAGACACCAGGCACCAATATTCAGCTTCCTCATGCATGCACATACTCACACATGCACACGCGCACACACACACACACACACACACACATTCTGAAATGAAACCTACTTTCTCTATTTGGTCTGGAGGGTTACTCACCTATTCTCGTAGACAAATTCACATTTGATGGAGCTAACGAGCTCCCGTAATCACAGATTTCTGAATTTTGGCCTCCTTTTATCCCTTACTCCTACAACAGGAGCTGTTTTCCAGGTCACTTAAACCATCCCAAAGTGATTCTTGAATGCACGAGAATATGTGCAGAGGGCAAACTAAACAATGTAGAGTTCTGAAGTGGAAGATTGACACTTAAAGCTTGACAGACACATTCCTTCTGCAGCAAAATAAACAGTTTTCTCTTCTCCCAGATAAGACTTAGAGGAGTTTTCTCCACTATCCAGGCAGTTTATCCCCTTCCTAGGAAACCACTAAAGACAGTTTTCCACTTCTCTTCCTTCAAATTTTCATTATCAATAACTGCTTGTGATATCAGCTGAGGTTGTTAGCCCACACATCCGGCCTGTATCTTAATTGCAATAGCTTCATGTCACAAACAGCCAATGCAGTGATATATGGAAAGAACTTGAGTTTTTCTGCCCTCTGAACTCTCTCCCCTGCCCCTCCCCCAGCCCCCTTCTCTTCTTTCTCCACTCCCAAACTCACAGAGACCGGAAAGTCTCTCAGCATTCCTAAAAAGTTACATAAGACAGCAGAAGCAGATAACATTGTATGTTTCAAGTTTTAAATGCAGAATGTTTATGCCTGTAGAGCAAGAAGAATGAAGGAATGTCTCTTTCAGAAGTCATATCTGAAATGACTGCAAGGCTGACAAATGCTTCCCTTGCAGACAAAAAAAAAATGTTTATGGCTTTTCAATATTCTTTAGTACCTGGTAAATAGCACGCTCTCTGATCCTCAGGAATAAATCACCCAAAGACACCCAAAGACCCATAGCACAACCAGGTAGGTTGAGAATTTCAGATCTCACTTAAGTAGAAGCAGATTTTGTAGGTCCAAGGGTATCATCTTCAACCTGAGAATCAGCCTTCTGGAGTGGCATGGAGGGTCTGTATTTTGACACAGCATCAAAAGAAGGCAAGCCAGGGTCCGATGTAAACATGTGAATGTCCCTGATGCCTCTCTCACTAATAGAGCCACTTCTACCTCTCCCACTAAGCACAGACAAACCTCCTTGAAGAACAGCCTTGACTAAGTGTCAATTTAGAAGGGAGGATCTCTTCTTTCTTTTTTTGAAAATGGAAGCACCAAAAAAAGGAACTGGAACATATAAACATATTTGCCCGAGTCAACATACTGCACAGAACTGGTCCTTCCCAGGCCTCCTGACCTTGTGCTTCCCTTTGGCCAGGTCACACCAGCAGCAGGCACGCAGCCCTTGGGCTAATTTCAATACATGGCAACAGTCTCCAAGACACCCCTGACTCAGGGTCATTGCAGGGCTGCCTTGTTTCCAGGAAGCTTCTGTTCTGTGTGGAACAGTGGAGTGTGTAACCTGAACACAAGGGGTGCCCAGTAGGCTTCTACACCATTTGTGTTTTTTTCCTCTGGTGGGTTGGGTTTATGAACATGGATCAGCCCCCACTTCTAAAGTAAATATTTTTGGAAGGCTTATGGAGTGTAGACATGACCCCTGCCCTGTGAATGTACCACCCATCTTGATAACTCAGAGCAGAAAGTAGATGCCTTGGTCTCCATTTTCTTGTCCGTAGAAGGGGAAGTAGCATGAAAAAACAGTGATGTAAGGAGGATAAATAATGCAAAAAAATTTAATAACCCCCCCACACACACCCACATCTCTCTTGGCTTCTATTCCTACCTTCTCTTTGCCATCTTGCTGGCTTTATTTGTTTTATTTTTTCATAATGAAGTTATGCCGTGAGAAGGATCAAGCACTACTGAGGACAACTGAAACAAAATGCAGAATCTGCCCCTGAGTCTCCTCCCAGCATCAAGTCCATTTTACTATAAATATTATCTTGACCATTTCTTGCCTACACCTGTACCTTCTGCCTGATGTTGTTGATTGGACTGAGTCTTGCAGACATTCATTGAAAGTTGGTGCAGCCTCTACTGTTTGCCATGCACTGGGTAATCCCTGGGACAAAAGAATCAGATACCGTTAACAGTCTGTCAGGATGGTGGGAGCCAGGAAAATGGTGCTGGTCCTGCCTAGCACCTGGGATGCTCCTGAGTGCTGAGTAACTCAAAAGGTTCCTTAAATGGGCAGAATGCTTAACCTCTCTGCTCTCTGATTTCCTCATTCATGGCAAAGGACCTAAAATAATGTTTTATATTGTGGCATTTTATGAATTAACATCTTGGTTAAAAGTTACTGTGTCTTCTACAAGTTCGGGGAGATTACTCATTTGATTTTATGGCATCCCAGTGCTAAAGCTGGAAGGTCTCTTTCATAGAACATAAAAGTCAGTTGAGTTGTCTTCATTTGTTAAGATCAATTCTTCCAGGGACCTCTATCATCTTCTAGGGTTTAATTGGGTACAAATGTGACATTTTTGTCCTTTTCTGTGAGAACTAGTTCTAAGGACACAGATCCTAGGTGGTTTGTGGATCAATAAATCTGTGCTCTTTGTAGAAGTCATGAAAAAGTGAAAATCCACTTGTCTTGTTTTAACCCTGATAGACCCAAGTGTGAGGAGGTAAAAGGATACTTTCATTTTACCAAATAAGATCTCATCTCCAATGGTTCCATTTCAAGTCACGCATGATCCCTCAATATGATGGCCCACACAAAGAAAGATTCTAAAAGAGGGCCTTGATTACTAGCCATACTAATGAAACAAGAACAGAAACTAATAAAACATTTTTTTCAAAGAATTTGCTATATGAGACTTCTACATGCAGACTGAAGCCTTTACCTGAATCAAGGTAGAATGAAGAGGTTTGATAGGAGTGTCCTTAATATCACAGAAACTAGGGGAATTTGACACTTGACATTGAGGACAAAGAGCCATAAATACACAATAAATGGAATGGCATGAAATTAAAAGTTTCTTCATGGAAAAAGAAAAATTAATTGAGTGAAGTGTCAGCCTGCAGAATGGGTGAAATATTTTTGCTGCCTATATCCTATATACAGGGGATTAATATCTAGAATATAAAATGAACTTTTAAAAAACTAAGTAATAAAAATGAACTCAATTGAAAATGGCTAATAAAATGAATAGAAATTTTCTAAAATATGAAATACAAATAGCCATATGAAAAAAATTTTTCAACATTCTTAAACACCAGTAAATGCATATTAAAACTAGTTTAAGATTGTATCTTACTCTAGTTAGAATGCCTATCATTGAGACAACAGAATAAATATACGTGCTGCTGAGTATGCAGTAGAGGGTTTTCTCACATACTGCTAGGAAGAATATGAATGGGTCCAGTCAGTATGGAAATAACCCAAAAAACAAAAAGCAGGCCTTTTGTATGATGTAGCTAGCTATACTATTCCTGGTGATATTCCTAAAGGTCTTAAGTACCAAAGAGATAGCTGTACAATTATGTTTATTGTAACAGCCGTATTATAGAATTTGCCTAGGTGTCTATAACAGATGAATGTTATTTAAAACATCAACACACACACACACACACACACACACACACACACACAC
>CAJQZJ010004381.1:15343398-15355929 GCA_907164525.1 Lophiomys imhausi | reverse complement strand
ACACACACACACACACACACACACACACACACACACACTGCTTTACACAGCCAGAGAAATAAATGGAATTAGGCTATTTGTCAGAAAACAGATGAATCTGGACATCTTTATTTTAAATGAAATAAGACCCAGAAAGACAAATATTGCCTGTTTTTCTCATTCATTTATGGATTCTAACTTGTATACAGATACATGTAACTGTAGGGAGTTAGATTAATATAAATTAGATTTAGTAAATATCTAGGTTTCTGATAACAGTCTCTTAATAGGGGCATGAAGATCAACTTGGCTGTGACCAATTAGCTTATCATCTTATGGATGAAGTCACATGAAATGAGGGGAGTCTCTATGGACTGAAAAACAAGGTTAAGCCAGGTGAAACAATGAAAGATTTATGACCTGGCATTGTTTTCAGCTGCTAAGTGGGCAGAGCCCAAATTAAGCTGAAGCAGGTGGAACAAGGAGCGAATCGTATTTAAGGACAAATGGATGAGCCCAGGTGAGCTTCGTGCTAGGGGCTCCATGCTAGAGAGCTCTGATGCTATCGAGTCCTCACGCTGAAAAGGACAAGGAATAGTTTGTATCCTCTGATAGAGAAAGTGCTGGTGAACTGATGGCCAGATCTCCCTGAGGCAGAAAGAAGCTGGTGAGCAGAGAAAGCCTCAGCAAGACAGCAAAAGGCCAAGGACTAAACCCTGTGGCTCAGCTTTTGCCTAGAGGGGTTTGACCTGTCCAAACAGTGGCCTGAACGGAACTGTGGCCAGCTTTAAAGACTGAGGCAGAGTGGCAGAGTTGCTGATACGAAGGAAATAAGTTGGCCTACAGTTGGCTGAGGTTTCCCAGAGAGAAGAAAGCCTCAAGCCTTATTTAAGATGAGACTTTGATAGCCAATTTACCTGATGAACCTGCGTCTGAGATATTCCAGAATAAAGACTGTTAAGTGCATTAAAGAGTCTACCACAGAGACTGTGTTCCTGACGACTGAGGACCTGCCCCAGAGACTGTATCCTTCTAAAAGGTTATGAAAATAGTTGTAATAGTTATCAATGGGTTTAGTGGTTAGGTCTTAGGGGTTGTAGGAATTTATAGGGGTTGTAGGCATTCTTAAGAACTTATAGGAATTTATAGGAATAGTAGTTAAGTGTATTTGTTATAAGTGAATATAGTTATTAATAAATAAGTATTAATTAAAAAGTACGGTTTCATGTAACCAATTGTATATATGTGACATGAAAGCAGAGAAGAGGGGGAGGAATGGAAGGAAACCAGTGGCAGGTGAAAATGAAGGAGGGGAGATGAGGGACCAGGGTGATGGGTGAACTAAATGAAAGATAGGACAGCTGTGAAAGGATGTGTCTTTATGAAGCAATCATGATACACAATGAGTTCCAACCAATGACACATAAAGTGCAATATCCATTCACCATCACCTGATGAAGCAGGGATCCCCATTCTTCAGTTGGGGAAATTGTGATTTGAAGAGATTGAGCATTGTAAACCAGTTCAAGTAGAATCACATCTCACAGCTGTCAACACCTGACAACTTCGCTGTGCTAGTCCATCACGTCAGAGCTCACTTATATCATGATTTGGGCAGTTTTCACAAAGGGGGGATGCCCGACACAGCTCAAGGCACCAAAGATTTCATCACAATGTGATATTATCAGACGTCTTTAAATAAATCAACCTCTACAAAGAGGTGGGAAAACTACTGCCCATGACCCAGTCCAGATTTGTAAATCCACATTTGCACATGAAATTCCATTAGAACATGTTAATTTGTTTAGCCTATGAAAAATGTGGCTAAGAATTTATCCATTTGCTCAATACTCCCACTGAATAGTGTTAGTTTCAATGAAAATGGGTGAGCTCAGTAGCTGCCGCAGAAACCACACAGTGTGAAGATGTGTAACAATGTGGCCCTTTACTAGTTAGTATAAAATAGTTAATATAGAATGAATCTATTTACATGTATATCATACACAATATTTCACACTGTTTATAATATGAACTATTTGCAATTTCTTAAGAATCATCTCTTGTATTTAGATAAGCAAATGTTGCTTGTCTCTTAGCAACTTGATTACTGGGTAGTTTAGAGAATATCTGTGATAGACTGTCATAGTAGCTAACAAAGTGACATGTTTGCATGACTAGGAGTTTGTTTTAACTATCTAGGTTGGTATCAAGAGGTCAGAGCTTCACATTTTATTTTTAAGTATCTCTAGGTATAATACCATTAGGAAGCGTTACCTTTAAATTTGTATCAATATACAAAGATCTATTCAATTGTGGTTAAATATACTCTTAATTATGTATCAATATACCAAGATCAATGCCTATGTAGCCCAATATAATCTTAATATTACGTCCATATGCAAGGGTCAATACCATTGTGGCCAACTATAATCTTAATTTTGTATCAATATACAAAGATCAATACCGATGTAATCCAATACAATCTTATTTTTGCACAATAAACAATGGTCAATACCACTTTAGCCAAATAAACTACTAATTTTGTATCAATATACAAAGGTATAAGGGCATATTCAATAATCTGCCCCTTCTTCTTGGACCTTCCTGTGCTATGTCTATATCTCATTTTTCTCAAGCCCATGCACTCCTACATAGGAGAGGAAGATACAAGAGATGGATAGGGCATCTTCAAAAACCCCAAGAGATCTGCAGAATATGGCATTCAAAGATGTTATCTTAAATCAAGATTTTTTTTGATATCGAGACATATCAGCACCTGACAGCACCCCCTATTCTCCTCCAAGTAGAAGATAAGCATCGAAGAACCTCCACTGTAAGATGGTTGAATTAGTGGCAAGCCTTTCTCTTGGCATGAAAAAACCCCTTGCACCAACTGCAGACAGACTGCTGTCCAAAAAGGACAAAACTTGGTAGCAGGGAAGTCGACAGCCTAACTCTGCCAAGACAGGGTAGGTAAGTCCTTCATAATCCCTGCTCTACAACAAATGTCTGTCAGAGAAACAGGACCCAAACGCTGAAGATTGATGCTGGAATGTATGGAGAGAAAATGGGAACTGTCCAGGCAGTCATTAGTATGTTCTTTCTTAGTTTTGGAAGCTGCAGGCCCTGCACTTCCTATATAAGCAAATATATTTATCCCTCTCAGGTCTCTGAGGTGGTTGAAGAATAGACAGCTAGAGTCTCATAGTTAAATTTTGAATTGTTTAGGAATCAAGAGGGTGTTATAGTTCTAAGAAGACACTCTTAAAAGTGTGTTGCAAGATAGTATGAATGTTGAGTCACATATAGACCTTTAAACTCATGGAGTTGTTTAGATAGTAGAATGTTAAAGTCAGGGGCCAAATATGTATAAACTGGACATTGGGAAGGTATACTGGGCCGTTTAACTCTCATAAATGTGGCATATTTATATCTATTGTTTTGTATAATACTTACTGTTATAAGAGAAGGAACCATCTGTTGGACTGAAAGGGGAAACTTCTGGGGGGAAGAGGGTGGAAGGGCGGGATAGGAAGGGGGAGTAGGGAGGGGTTTGTTACTGAGATGTAACTTGAAGAAAAAAAAATAAAGTATTTAAAAAAATAAAAAAAATAAAAAATAAAAAAAGAATCATCTCAATCATAGAAGATTCTAATCTATTTTAAAACAGTTTAGGATTAAAAAAATTTATATTGACTGGGCATAGTGATGCACATGTTTAATCCCAGCATTCTAGAGGCAGAGGAAGGCAGCTCTCTTTGAGCTCAAGATCAGCCTGATGTACATGGCCAAATCAGACAGGGTACATAATAAAACTGTGTCTCAAAAAAAGATTATATCACTCAAGTTTACTTTTATAGACACCATGGTTCTTTTAGCCACCACATCCTACAGCCTAAACCTCTTAGGTAAATAAAATCTTCAAAGAAAAATACTCATAGAAATCTGTAGGATAAAACTCAAATTGCTACAGCTAACACTTGCATGCTGTTATGCATTCAGAAAGTTTATTCACTTCAGCATGGTTTAAGCTTTATTTTCTAATCCCTTACATATACACTTTGATTTCCCTTGATTTATATGGTTTTATGACAAGCACCACAGCTGTTCTTAGAAAATAAACTAGCTCTTGAAGTTTCTATTTCTGCTTCTAATAACCTCATGGTGAATAAAAATTATTCCCTCTCTTTGCAGCACCAGGTACATTTTAGTCTCTGTTGATGGTTGCTACTGTCTTAACAAACATGACTTTATTCCTCTCACCTAAGTCTTTTTTTCTTTACCAAAACCTTTTTTCTATCACCACATCTCTTAACACTCTCACTAAGCAAAACCCTCCCAAACTTTCTTCAGATCCTTTTCTCCCATTAACTCGAATACTTTCCTATCAGCCCTTCACCCTCCCCAGACTTCTCCTACCAGTCCACTAAAACTGTCCTCCACAGACTTAACAATGGCCTTGTCACCAAATCCCACACCAACAACATATGATGTATGCATGTCTGTTTTTTCTAACATCCTTCATCATTCACCTCCAGAGTCCTGGTCCTCTGTTATAAGTAGCATGTGCCTGGCAGGTGGCAGGAGCTCAGAAAGTAACTGTTTAAATAATAAAAACTGGAACAACCAACCTTATCTGCATCACATGTTGAATTCACACCACTAACCAGATGCCAATAAATGTTATTTGGAGTTATTAGCAAGATATGCTAAATTCAAATGACTGTTCTTCGATTCAGAAACACCAAGTTTGTTTAGCAAAGTACCCATGCCTCATTCTCATCGATGTGTTGTCTACAGACTCCCCTCATTTAAGGTGATTTAAGCAGTCACTGAATCTTTATCAATCAACCAAATCACAATTCTCAGCTTTCTACTGAAAATGCCACCTGTTATTGACAAATTCACAAATTTTATGGGAGCAATGATCTTAAAATATGGCCTGATATCTTTCTTCTCTAACATTGTGTTTAACAGAAGTTGCAAGAAAAACCTTGAGAGTATGTCAGTGGACTACCTAATGGTAGCCATATTGGGAAAGGCCTCTCAGATAAAAGATAAGGACTGAAATGCTGTAGCACTTACAGGGTAACCCCTAGCTGGTGGCACCTGTATCAGCTAGGCCTTCAGAACCACCTCCCCACTCTGTTAAAGGGACCATAAGCTCACTGTGTGAGTGCAGTACTGCTTTTCAGTCAAACTGAACTAAACTGAACTGAGGAACTGGGCTGAGACTGGGCTGAGTGGAAAGCCAGCCAGCCAGCAGACAAATGGGCATGCAAATTTGAGCTGACTTATATCTGATTGTAAAAGCACTTTAATTCAGTCTATCTCTCTCAGGCCAAACCATCCCCCATGGCAAATAGAAATTTACAAATCCAGACTTGCAAGGTTGCTCAGAGCAGGCCTTGAGACAACACTGGTTTTCCTCAGCCTCTGCACGTTTTATGAGAAGAAAGGCACGTATCACAGGGGCGTGGTACACATTGTGTGCAAATGAAGCTGGGACTGTGATGCGCAGGGCTTCCTCTGGGTGGATGACATGCCATAAAGACAAATGACATTCAAGCCACTCAGTCAAAGATTATTAACCAATTTCCGTCCTGTTTTTTTTTTTTTAATGCACTTTAATGACCAGGCAAGAGCTCGCTGTTTAATATTTAAACAAATGTTCTTATGCCAAGACAATAAGGCACTGTTGAGACTGTTAATATTCTTCAGTATGGCTGACTGCCATTCCTGATGGACGAAGTAGCCTAAGCTGACTTCTAGAAATTCTCGGGGAGAGGGGGGAAAGCTTCCATTTTGTTGACACATAGGACTGAGCTCTGCTGAGACTCTGTGTCCCAGGTATGTGCAGGGTTCTTTAGGTCCTTCTGTTGTTGTGCCACACCTAGTAAAGCACAAAGACTTGGTTGGCATTGCTCTTGCAACCTGAACACAGTGACTTGCATCCACATGAAATGTTTCACAGCATCAGGCACAGCAATGGGTTTTTCTGAACAGGCCCCTTCTTCATCATCCATCATCCAAGGTGGGCGGTGGGCTTTTGATCTTCCTTTGTCCCTAGCTGGTAAGATGGCTTTAGTAGATGACAAATTTAAGCTTACTTAGAGTAAAGGCAAGTTTTGTGTGAGCTTAGACAGATCTCAAAGTCCACCTTGATGTAATAAAAAAGTAACTGTATCTTTTTCCCTAGAACTTGGGTGCTCTAATATTTGGATCAAATAGGGAGCAGGAAGGACAGGTCAACAAAGTGCTTATGGTCATCCATATACCTGAAAAGAGTGTGAGGAATGACTTGGAAAACAAACTTTGACCACGTTGCGGGATAGATGTAGGTGAAGGAGGCTGCAAGATGCCATATTTGCCCCAGTGGAAAATTTAATGGCCTAACATCATAAAACATACATAATTTAGATGTCACTCATGCCCGCCACAATTTTAGCAAGTGTTGTTTACAACTGAGGCAGTCCAAGACTGCTTGTAAAGAACAATGTAAATGGATGTGCAGTGGACGATAGCAAGAACAAAAGAGTAACTAATCAAGCCTTAAGCAAAGAGCATTGTTGGTTTCTTATTATTCATTTAGTTTATTGCTTATTCCTTAATAGTAAACTATATTTATCTCAAGCATAAAAATCAAACCCTTTGCAATATTGTTGTATATAACTTCACCCTAAGTGTCATGTGGTATGTTTTGTATATGTATATGTATATATAGTAAGTGCTTGTAAGTGTGTGGGTGTGTGCAATTGTGTGTATTCCTATAGAGTCTAGAGGAAGAGCTGAGGAAGATAATCCTCCATTATTCTCTACCTTACAGTCAGAGACATGGTCTCTCAATGAACTGGAATCTTGACCTTCCAGCTTGGTTAGCAACCCAGCAAGCCTCTGAGTTCTGTCTGTCTCTGATTCCCAAATCTGAGATAATAGACACATTCAGCCATGCCTGGATTTTTTTAACTTGGTTACTGAGGATTCAAACTCAGGTCCTCCTTCTTGCATAGAGATTGTTCTTACCCACATAGCCAGTCCTTGAATCCCTGAATATAAATTCTAAGGCATGCATAATATATTCTCCAATAACCAAGAAGACAATGCATAGAGAACATAGTTTCTGAGAGGATTTGAACTCTTCTGACTGCCTCCAGTCCTCTCAGACTAATGGGCTCAGTATGGCTCCCTGGGTACAGGGAACAATAGAAAAATACCTGGCCATGAGAAGAAGTGTTTCTTCTCATTTGTCCCATCAGAGAATTGCCAAGGAGATATTGTTTAAGAATGCGACATCTAGCATCTTCAGTCTTATTGGCTTATACATGTAAGTAAGTTGAAATCTAGGACCATAGATTGCTAAGAAGATTAATATGTCAGAAAATGGTGATAGATACTTCTCTAGGATATGAATATCACAAAGCTAATCACTAATTGAAGAGATACTCATTTTAGGTGTTCATATATTTATAGAAAGTGAACAAGAGAAACTGAAGAAAGGTTTTAAAAAGTTAAAATCTGAAAAGCACATTATAAAAATAATGCACGATATGAAAAAGACCAATTAAATTCCATAATCTAACATGCGCAGTGAGTAATGACTGGAAACACACTTTAACTTTAAGATGGAAAGCACCGAGAATGCTTGGAGGATGTGTCAATGTGTGAAGTTAGAGAAGGAAAGAAGGCACGGGAGAGGGAGGTGAGAACATCCTGGGAGAGGAGAGACGAACCGAAATCTTGTCACTGCATTTAGTGTCAATGCATATCAGTCCTGTGCCCAGGAACAAGGCCCCTGCCCTTGTGATGGTGTTCTTCCCCTGTGTCCTTCATGCATGTAGTATAGTGTTCAGCCACCTGGACTCTAACTAGTAATGCCCAGGGTTTCTTAAGTGTTTATTTTAAAATGGAAACCGTTAAGAAAAGTAACTACGGAGGAAATAAGATGACAAATGCCAATCACTTATTAAACACACAGATCCACTCCACACTTGGAATTAATGTGATATCCTTTTTATTGGCCTCATAATGCCTCTCTGAGAAGGGTTTTATTATTACAATTTTATTGATAAGAATACAGAAGCTCAGGGAAGTGGTTCACCTAAGGTCACGTTATATCCGGGTGCCAGACGGGATTTGAACCAAGGTATGTCCTTTTCTAGCACACTCCACATTAGTGAGATGGGGTGTCCCAGATTACAAGTCAAATAGCTTGGATCTGTTTCTTAGGGTATCGAGTAACTCATTATGTATGGCTAGAACATGGTACATGTATGGCTAGATCATGGTATATGTATAGGAAACTAAGATATAGCTAAGTTTCCTTGTCTTCTTGCTAGTTAGTTGAAAAGTTTGAATGTAGCACCAGCTGAAGTAAATAAAGGGCATCTATTTGTATTCCAAATCCAGTCTGAGAGTAAGGCAAGTCCTTCAGGAACCCTTTAGCTACCATAAAAAAACAGTACAGTCATTATCAGGTTAAGAAGCCTATTAAAATAGCTGAGAAACCATTACTCAAACTTGGACCATTTTATCTGTTACCAAACATCTTTGACTATTTCATATTCATTGAGCAGAGTTACCATCTAAAATAAAGCATTATGATCCAACTGGCAAAAGCAAAAATAATCTCCCAGACACTCCATTCAAGAGTAACCACTCTCTAATGAGCTACCACTATCATTAACTGCTTTGTGGCACTGATTCACTCTCTTGGATTCGTAAGTGACACAAACAAAACACAGCATGGTTTTTCTATACAGACACTCTTTGTATTTAACAAGTCCCTGGTGAATCTCTGAAAAAAAAAAAACAGTAGTATTTGTACAGATTTAAAGAGGTTTTCACAGAGCTGTGAAAAAATTAAAAATAAGTGCATTCAACTCTGTTCCCTGGTGTTAAGGGACCAGAGGGATCTTTGTGATATGATCTTTGTGAGAGGGATCTTGGGGATATGAAAAGGAACATGAAATTAGTGGTAAGAAAAAACAGACATCCAGAGCCTTGGGGACTGGCAATGCAATTCTTGAGCAAGAGATCTGTAAAGTACAAATGAGTCCAGGAAGAGATGTGATGATGTGGGGAGTGCTATCTTTTGGGTAGGTCCTGGGTCTGTTGGGGTTTCATTCCTTCAATATCAAGTCAGTGATGGCACTGAGAACACACTTGTGTTCCTTGTATTAATGGATGAACCCAGGCTGACCCTAAGAACATGAAAATTCAGAACAATTTGATTCAGTGTGCACAGAAAGTTGGTGAAAAATTTTAAGGTTGGGTTCCTAGCAACACACACACACACACACACACACACACACACACACGCATGCACACCACCACCACCAACAACAACAACAAAAACGACAAAAGTAGAAAACCATTTGGAGTTTATTACCAACTTCACACTCTCCCCCAGATCACTGCAGCACAGCTGTGAACTGTATCCAACGAAGCATGCTGATCTTCTAACTACAGAGAAAGCTGATAGCTTCCGTTTCCTTTACCCATTGAAATATCTGGAAGAAGAGATATGAAGTACCAATGGCCTAATATGTGCAGTCTTGACACTTGTTAACCATCAGAAACATATGGTTAGGAATATTATTATCATTCTGGAAGGTCTTTGAAACTCAGAACTCACCTGCAGCTGGGATAAGTTGGATGCCATGGTGGCTCCCAGCACATGTTGTTTCCAGGAATGGAGAGGAGCATCCCACATTTGAAAGTTCCCTGTATCCTTTGCTCTCCTCTTAGATCCACTCAGCCATGAAGAGAGTGCATGCTTCCGAGTTTTGTTTTCAGCTATTTGTGTGGCCTCCAAGGCTGGAGGCAGCTCCTGTTTTCCCACATTCTACCCCAAACAGAAACTGGTTGAGTTTTTTTTTCTTCCTCATTTGAACTTGGCAGACTGAGGTAAAGATGCAAAGAAGAGGATAAAGATGGGAAGAGGAGAAAACGTAGGCAGTACCAGGAGGATGGCTGTGGCCCCAAACTTTGTGTGCATTCACATACAAGGGCCCCCAGCCTCAAACACTGCCATGGCTGTGGAGATGCAGCTTTCAGACAAATTCTTTGGGCTCCCTTCATATTGGTTTACTACCCTAGAACTTCAGAAACTCTGAACATTGAGGCTCTTCCCCATTATCCAAGAATTAACCATTTTCAAATTCTAGATCCCAGACACCTGGAGTCTGAAGACACTTGGAATTAGATAGTTTCTTCTAGCAACTTGATTTCACTCATGGGTAGTCAAGAGCAAGAACAGAAAAGTTACTGAATCCAAACTCTCCAGCACAGCAGAACAATGGTTACAGATTCTAAGCATGCAGAACATTGCCTCTCTTTTCTTATCAGAACCCAGGATGTATCACACTGTCCTTTAAATGATAAGCACTGTATAAGACTTGGATGAAAAAAAAAAGGATTAACAGTTCCTGAAGAACCTTCTGGTGTTCTTCCTATACAAGTACACATGATAGATCTCCAAAAAACAACATCAACAGAGCTGACTGAACTCCCTTTGCCCCACCTCAAGCCCTAAAATGACCTAATATTTTATCTTGGAATGTTCCACTATGTTTCCAAAAATTCCTAGTATGTAGTGGTGTGGTTTGGCTTACTTCTGTTTTCACAGAAAGCTTGGCTGCATGAATCCACTGCCAAAATTCCATTGTTAGCCCCAGATCAAACTTTTTCTGGTGAAATCATATCACCTTTGATCACTAATTCAGGCTTTCTCCTTAACTATTCCGAGAACTCTTGTCAACTGTGCTGGTTGCACAAGAGGAAACTCGTTTACCTTGGTCTGTAGTATAATGGGGAGTTAGCATACTACAAGCCATGTGCAGGTGGATCTCACCACATACCAGTTCTCATACCAAGACATTTCAGAGCCAGACACATGGCTCAGCTAGTTAAAGCACCTGCTTTGTAAACTGATGACTGAGTTCCAGAGCCCGGTTAAAAAAAAAAAAAAAGCCAGATGTGGGGGCTAGAGAAGTGGCTCATCAGTTAAGAGTGAGTTCTGCTCTTATAGAGGACCATAGTTTGATGCCCACATCAGGTGGCTCACAACGGTTTGCAACCTCCATCTCTTTGGAGGTAAGGGGATCGGATGCCTCTAGCTTCCAAGGGCATTGTACCTGCACTTATGTGCACATAATAACAACAACCCATACACAAATGCACATGCGCAGAAAGAGAGAGTTTAAAATAAAAGCTTTTTTCCGTTGTTGTTGAAATCCACATGTGGTAGAATGCACCTATAATTTCAGCACACCTGGGAGGCAGGGGCTAGCAGGCGAATATTCTGGAAACTTACAGACCAATTAGCCTAAAATGTGGCATCCATGCTGCAACAAGGTGGGAGGTGAGAACTGGCTCCCAACAGCTGTAATTATCCTCTGACCCCCACATATGTGCCGAGGCTCACATTTGCTAGCAGAAACACACAGATAACTAATTTTTGGAAAACTAAAAAAAAAAAAAAAATCCGATTTCAAACCAAACTAATTGCAGGTGAGGCCAATTCTTGGCTCTGAAGAATTTCAATAAGCATCCATTAAATATTGGCCTGGGGTAGAAATGTGGCTCACATTACATCCACTCTTTTGGGGAGGAGGGGGACACATCTTCTGTGCAAATGTAATATTTTTGAGACAACCATGAAGTAGGCAAAGAAACTCACTGTTGCTCCATGTTTTAGGAGTGACTCAGGGCGTCTGGAGCCAGAAGGGTTTGACTGACAGTGATGTTATTCCTAAAGAACTACTGCAAGTTAAAAGTAGCACATATCTGTAATGTATCTAATACCCCTAACTCATAAGCATCCTAGCTTAGCTACACAGCACACTGCAGAGGGTCAGTTCTTTATCCTAGTATCAGGGAGCCAAATGGGACCTGGGGTCGCTGCTATTGCCCACTGCCAGGAGCAAGGATGGGAGTGTGTGTGTGTGGCTGTCCCAAGAACAAAGCCAAATAAATTTCCAGTATGTTTTGACACCATTGTAAGTCAAAAAGTTATACATCAAGCTATTGTGAGTCAAGAACTGTCTCTCTATGAGAAATCAGATAGGAATGTCACGGTAGAACAATGAATCCAACATACTTTATACCGTGTATTACAATGGGAGACATCCCTGTGGCTTCTACTTTTCCTGCATTGGAGGAGGGAAAGGAAAATGATGAGTTATGTTATAATATTCCTAAAATGTTTGCTTGTTTTGAGTTGTTAATGATTGAGAATGTATACCAGACAGGTACCTAGAAAAATATGTCTTTTGGATTCTCATAGAGATGGGACGGTTACCCACCACCTGCACAAGTTCAAGCCGGACAAAGCCCCAGCACTGAGAGGGGAAGTGGGCACAAAGTCCCACTCCTAACAGTGAAGCTGCTTTCAATTGATTGCTGCTGAGAGAACAAAAGTTCATTTTCTCCAATGGCATTATCATTGGGTATACCAACCACACTCCATGGCAGACCCCATGTTTTTTGTTTTTGTTTGTTTGGAGTGTGTGTGTGTGTGTGTGTGTGTGTGTGTGTGTGTGTGTGTGTGTG
>CAJQZJ010004381.1:15316376-15343388 GCA_907164525.1 Lophiomys imhausi | reverse complement strand
GTGTGTGTGTGTGTGTGTGTGTGTGTGTGTGTGTGTGTGTGTGTGTGTGTGTATTGCCCATTGAGGCCACAAAAGGCCATTGGATCCCCTGGAGCTGACATCACAGGCAGTTTTGAGCCATCCATGTGATGAGCAGGAAGCTCTCTTAACCACTGAGTCATCTTTCCAGTCCCAGTATTTATATATTTTAACAAGCTCCCAGATGATATTGATCTGACAAATGCTATTGTCTACACAGCCAAATTTCTCAGGTACTCTTCCTAAAGCATCCTTCTATACATGTGGATATCAGTGACTATCACAGTTGGAATGAAACATCTCTATTAAATTAACATGATGAAGCCCAGATATGTTTCTTCTGTAGGTTCAGCCCATAGTGACAGGTACTAATAACAAGGATTGGTGAACATGGTTCTTTCAGTACAAGCCCACTTGCTGAGCTGTTCCCTAACTAATACATAGATTTCTTCCTCACTCATCAACATTCTTTGGCATCTCAGTCCTGAAGGAACTCTACCATTCCTGACTGAATACAACCAGCTTTCACCAACCATTGAAAGAACATCTTTTGATTCAAGTCAGCCTTTCAGGCATGGGAAACATTGCTTATACATCCACCTTTTGTTATTCACCCATTATTCATCTTTATGTGACCGGGATACCTGGTACTTCCAACCACAATTCAAAGCCCATGAGTCATGTCTAATACATCCTTGTATGTTTAATGGGTGCAGTGCTCTGTACAGAATGGGTGCTAACTGTTTTAGTGCTAAACATGATGCTTAAGAAGAAAATAGCAAGGACCCCATGAAATGGCAACTGATGGCAATAGAACTTGCCCTTGGGCATCACAGCATATATATTTTGTACCATAAAGTTGTGCTGGATTAGATGAACTACATTTTATTGAGGGGAAAAAGTAGTGTGTATTTTTGTATATGTGTGTGTATTATGTATAGTTATAGTAGATCAGAAAATAAAAGGTAGCTTTTTTAATGTTTATTTATTACTTCAAGTTACATATCAATCACAGTCCCCTCCCTCTACCCCTCCTAGACCCACCCTCCCACCCTTACCCCCATCTTCCCAAACTCATAATTCTTTTCTTTGAATAATTAAGCCACAATTATGAAAATTATAAGGTATAACATACATTCCCAATGTCCAGTCTATACATATTTGGCAACTGATATTAATATTCTATTATCTATCTCCATGATTTTAAAATTGTATACCTAACTCATTATCCATCGTAACGCACATTACCAACTTAAAAACATCTTCTTAGACCTAAAACATTAAAGGGTAGCTTTTTAAGCTCATAGCACAAAGCAGAGAACAAAACACATAAACAATGCAGGCTTCCCATTGCATCCCAAGGGTACACACAGAGCATGCCAGAGTGTTAGCTCAGGGGTAACAGTAGCGACCCTAGAGAGTTCTCAGCTATGAGGTGGCAGAAACCGGACTGGGGATGGAGTTGCTAGAATAGGGCTCATGCCATGAGGAACTCGTGTACTAATAGGTGAAAATAAGCAAATGAATGCATTCACCAGTGCTCTACTGTGAGCTGGAAAGGGTGAGAATTGGAGAGGAGAACTGGCCCAATGCACAGAGCTCTATGCTTTGAAAAGAATGGGAAAGTGTCTCTGGCAAGACTCTCAGACTCCCCTGCCCTGGCCTTGGCATGTCACCATTATCCTCTTTCCAACCATCTTAGTGACTCTGGGTATTCCCATCACCTCAGGTAAAATGCCTTTTCTCCTGAGGCAGTCTCTCAGCCTCAGCAAGACAACTGACATTTTGGACCAGCTAGTATTCATTGCGAGAGCCATCTTAGGCATTTCTGTCATTGTCTTATACATTTCTGATATTTTGCAGGGCCCCTGATGCCTACTCAGAATCTAGTATTAGCCCCAATCCTCAGCCATGACAAGAAAAAGAAAAAGTCTCCAGACATTTTGAAACTGTCTTAAAAGAGACAAAACCACCATCTTCCCCATTGTGGAAGATCATTTTCCTAGGTAACACCCTCCTTAGGTTGTCACTCTCTTCAGTGCCAATGGTGACGTAAGAACAGCTTCCCTCTCTCCTCAGTTCCACCTGCAGAATTAGGACAATGTTTGGTAGGCAATTTTATGGCCCTACCAAATCTAATTATCAATGGAATGAATAGGATATAGACCCCATTATTTCCAGCTGAATATCAGGACCAGAGGATCATCATGAAAGATCCTGAGAGGTGGGAGGAAGAGGCACTTCACTTACATCATAATTTGCTGATTAATCAGCAAAGGCATTAGGGCTTTGAGAAAATGATACAATCCAGTGTCTCAAAACCAAAAACAACCTAAAAAGGAAACCATTTAAGATTCTCATTCCCAACCTTTGCTACCCATCACACCTCTTCTCACAGCAGATAAAGATTCTATGAGTGTCTTCGGGATCCTTCCAGAACTCCTTCATGAAAAGAGAAAAGCATGTTAATACATGTTTATAATTTTCCATTTTTTTTACAAAAGATCAAGTGCTTTTTTTCAGATATTCTTCCATTTAACCTCTTGGAGACTTCGTATAGGTGGATTTCCCATCATTTCTTTTTGTCCTAAATTGTTGTTTGCCACCATACAGCTATGCACTGTGCTTAGACAGTCTTCTCCTGCTGATCCCTTGTTTCTCTTCAGTGGCTCCGGGATTGTCCCTGGCCATGAGTCACTTTATGTCTGCTCAGTATCTTATCTGATGCTTATGAACTTTACAGGATAGGCAGGGAAGTCTTCATCACCACTACTATTCAAAGTGGGTGCCTTCAGTATGTACATGGCAACAAAATGCCCCTGGCCATTTTAAGTGTATAGCTCAGCATTAAATACTCTTACGCAATTGTGGTCATCCATAAAACATCACATCCGTTAGAACTGAAGTTCAACCAATTCAGTAAAAGTCCCCTCTTTCCCTCCCCTTAGTCCCTAGTAACTGTCTTCCTGTTGCTTGTTTCTGTGATGTTGATAATGTTAGATGCTCGTGTAAATAGAATCACACAGCATTTGTCTTTTTGTGACGGGTTCATCTCGCTTAGTTTAGTACCCCCAAGATTCAGACATTTTGCATTTTATGATAGGATTTCTTTCCTTCCAAACATGGCACTGTATATCATTACACATCTGTACTTGATTTGCTGGTCCAGTCATCCATCAATAGATATCTGATTTGTGTCTACATCTCTTCTACCAGTTGTTAACTGTTACTACTATAAACCTAAGTATGATATTCCTTTGAGACTCTGAATTCAGCTCTTTAGGGCTATAAGTAAGGTTGCTAGATTATGTGATAATTCTACTTTTAATTTCTTTAAATTTTTACATTTGTTTATTTTAAGTGGAGAATGGAAGATAACTTGTGAGTGCCAGTACCTTCTACCATATGGGTTCCAGGAACCAAATTCTGTCTGTTGGGTTGGGCAGCAACTTTTACCCTTTGAGCTGTCTCACAGGCCCCTATTTTTAATGTTTTTGAGAATTATTTCCATAGCAGTTCTCCCATTTTAAATTCTCTCTAGTGATGCTTAATGGATTATTAAATACTATGAAGTTGGTATGTTGTAGCCTCACAGATCATACCAGGCACAACTTGAAGATAACATCTTGTCTTCATGCTGTACATTGCCCTAAATCATTCTCTTTTTGAACTAAAATTCTGAAGGAAGCACACAGAGAAAACCTGAGTTCTTGTCACCACTAAGTTTGGCTCTCTGCTTAAAGTCTCGGTGATAATTTGTTAGTAAGTTTTTCGTCCTCTGGGTGTATTATTCTTCCATTTGCCCTCAAACTTGTGTATACTTTCCTCCAATATTGCAACTATGCTTTATTCTCTCATGATGCCAAAAGCTCTCCATGACAATCTCTGTTCTCCCTCAATTCTTCATAAATCAACTGAAGTCTTAATCTTGGAGAGGGAGAAAAGAGAGAGGGGGCACTTGGGCTTGGGAGAGTTCAGGGAAGAGTCCTAAACATCTAGCACAGTAACTCAGCTCCATGTGTTTACTGACTCCAGAGGCTGTGATCTCTGGGCCAGGCACGTGGAGCCAGAGGAAGGGCTAACATTTGGCTGTATTGTTAGGTTTTTCCACCAAAGAATTATTGCAGGAAAACAGGTCACAGAGTCAAGGCATATATTACTGAGCAGGGAATACCACCAGAGGCAAAAACAAAGAGCAGCAGGAACAAAGGAAAGTCTGACCCACTCTCCCTCACACATCTCAGCGGTGTGAATGGTTGGAGGCTGTTTCCATAATGATAGCCTAAACTACTGATGACCGTGTTCTCTAGAACTGTCTATGTGATCCAGTTTTTTTTTTTCATGTCAACTTGGTCAGACAGCCAATGAAGGAAAGGAAGGCCATGGCTACAGGAAAGAATGTGGATGAATGTTGTCCAGCAAAACTAACACTTTGCTAATTTACACATGCTTCGGGACAGCTTTCAAAGCGTTTTTGATGTGGTACATTGTCAAAGAATTTGTGCTAACACTAGAACAACATTCTTACTGGTGTGAAGGGGTGGCTTTCATACATGAGTGAAATGGTCCAATTACTAACTTAGTTCTAGAAAATTATATATGTATAATATATATATATAAAGAGAGAGGGAGGGAGGGAGAAATATGTACATACATACACACACACAATTTATCTCCATTCAAACACTGTTTCAATGTGAATAAAAAAGCTACAAGAAATAGCAAATAATATTTGGGTGGCTAGAGAGATGCTAAACTGTTCAGAGCACTAGCTACTCTTGCATAGGTGTATTCCTGTTCCATATTCTACTTCCAGAACCCATATGGTGGCTCACAACCATGGATAACTAAAGTTTCAGGGGACCTAACACCTTCCTGCCTCCACAGGCACCAAGAATACATGTGATATACATGCAGGCAAACACTCATATACATAACATAAAAATAATTTTTTAAAGAATAAAACAAAAAATGATATTGAGAGAAAGCAAAGATGTTGCACACTCATCTTGGAGTATTTAAAAGGCTTCCTATGTTTTTGAGCCTATAAATGACCAGTGAACAAATTAGATGAGGGAGGTGGCCTCAAAAAGCTTATGTTTTAATGGGGAAAACATTTAAATGAACAAGCAAACAGAAAAGTTAATAATGGTATTTGGGAACATAATGACTGTAACAAAATATAGAATGTGAATGCTAGAAGGAATGGTCTTAGTATCAGAATACTGGCCTGGGAGTGTAGTTCACTAGACCAGCACTTGCCTAGTAGTTATGAGTTCCTGGGCAACCTCTCAACTAAACAGAGTAAATAAAAAAGTACTACATATCAAAACATGTATAGCATGCAAAAACTGAATCAATTCATGGAAGAGGAGAACTCAGATTTCTTTCTATATGAGGGAAATTTTGAAGCTAAATTCAAAATGATAAATGTTCAATTTCAGAAGTTAGACAACAACAGGAAGTGTAGAAAATGAAATTATGGTGCCAAATTTGAAATGAACAAAACTGAAGGTAAAAATAAATAGATTAAGTCAAAAGTTTCTATTTATACAAACCCTAATAAAATTGACAACACACTGCCAGAACTGATAGCATTTTTTTAAAGATTTGTTTTTAAGTATTTTCAAATTTCAGTGTATGTATGTGAGCCTGAGTGGATTTATGTGCACCACACACTGCAGGAGTCCACATCAGCCAGGAGAAGGTACCAGTTCCCCTGGAACTGGAGTTACAGGTAGTTGTAAGTAACCTGACATGGGAGCTGGAACCTAAGCCAGGTTCTCTACAAGATCAACAAGTATTCTTAACTGCTGAGCAATTGTTCTAGCCCCAAGAGACACAGTGTTGAAAAAAAAAAAAAAAAACAGAACGCCAGTGAGTTCCAGGGTTTTTCCCAATTTCTCTTCTAGTAGATTTAGTGTGACGGGCCTTATGTTAAGGTCTTTGATCCACTTGGACTTAAGTTTTGTACAAGGTGATAAGTATGGGTCTCACAAGTGACAACTTCATGAACAGAACACCAACAGCTCAGGACCTAAGACCAACAATCAATAAATGGGACCTCATGAAACTGAAAAGCTTCTGTAAGGCAAAAAACATGGTCATTCGAACAAAACGGCAACATACAGATTGGGAAAAAATCTTCACCAACCCCACATCTGACAGAGGGCTAATATCCAAAATTTACAAAGAACTCAAGAAATTAAATGCCAAGAAACCAAATAATCCAATCAAAAAATGGGGGACAGAGCTAAATAGAGAATTCACAAAGGAGGAATTCCTAATGGCTGAGAGACACTTGAAGAAATGCTCAGCATCCTTAGTCATCAGAGAAATGCAACTCAAGATGACTCTGAGATTCCATCTCACACCTGTCAGAATGGCTAAGATCAAAAGCTCAAATGACAGCACATGCTGGCGAGGGTGTGGAGAAAGGAGAACCCTCCTCCATTGCTGGTGGGAATGCAGGCTTGTGCAACCACTATGGAGGTCAGTCTGGCGATAACTTAGAAAACTTGGAATAGCTTTGACTCAGGACCCAGCCATACCACTTCTGGGTATACACCCAAATATCTCCTCGCAGAATCATGAGGAAGTTTCCTCATACCACTTCTGGGTATACACCCAAATATCTCCTCACAGAATCATAAGGAAGTTTCCTCATCTATGTTCATATCAGTCTTATTTGTAATAGCTAGAAACTGGAAATAACCCAGATGTCCCTCAACCGAAGAATGGATTAAAAAACGGTGGTACATCTACACAGTGGAATATTACTCAGCTATCAGAAACAATGAAATTATGCAATTTGCAGCCAAATGGATGGAACTAGAGAAGCTCATCCTGAGTGAGCTAACCCAGACTCAGAAGGATGCACATGGCATCTATTCACTTATAGTCGGATTTTAGCTATATAGTACAGGATATCTTATACTACAACCAATGCACCAAAAAGAACATGGACATAGACTTTTTTGTTTGTTTGTTTGTGTGTGTGTGTGTGTGTGTGTGTGTTTAGTTTTCTCTCCCTGGCATGAGACACTTTTCACTGGTGGTACTACCTTGTAGGCCCCCAGTGTAAGAGAA
Source organism: Lophiomys imhausi (assembly GCA_907164525.1). Taxonomy (NCBI): domain Eukaryota; kingdom Metazoa; phylum Chordata; class Mammalia; order Rodentia; family Muridae; genus Lophiomys; species Lophiomys imhausi. The sequence goes on along the minus strand of CAJQZJ010004381.1, from coordinate 15,336,281 downwards.
GGCTCTTGGTCCTCATATGACTTCTGAACTGGGTCGGGGGACTGTTATGTAGGGACACTCCACTCCAGAGGAGTGGGATGGAAGGGTTAGGGGGTAGAGGGTGAGAGGGAGGGGCTGAGAAGGGGGGAAAGAGGACAATATGATGGAGATGCAACCTGAAACAACAAATAAATAAATTTTAAAAAATGGAACGCATCAAAACTAATTCAAGAAAGTTTGAAATGGAAAAATACTCCCTAAAGATAATAGATCAATTACTTAAAAATCACAAAATAAACAATGAAAACCCACCAAGCATGTCAGCATCCTGTCATTATAAACCCACTCCAATAGATGATGAGAAACCCCCCGGATCAGAGGTTAGCAAACGTTTTCTATAAAGACAAAAGGATAGCTTAGGCTTTATAGGTTATATACAATTTCTTTCGTGTACATTTTGGTCTTGTTTTGATTTTTTAAAATAATTTATTTTTTATTTCTTCAAGTTACATCTCAATCACAATCCCCTCCCTACTCCCCCTCCAGTCCCACCCTTCCACCCTCCTCCCCCTCAACCCCCCACCCCCTCCCCCCCCCTTTTTTTAGTTTAAGGTATTTCTTTCCCCCCCCCAACAACTCTCCCTTTCAGTCCAACAAATGGTTCTTTCTCTTATAACTATAAATACAATACAAAACAACAGTAATGAATATGCCACAATTATGAGAGTTATATGGCTTAGCATACATTCTCAATGTCTAGTCCATATGTATTTGGCAGCTGACTTTAACATTCTACTATCTAACCATCTCCATGAGTTTAAAGTTCTATATCTAACTCAGCTTTCATACTAACTTGCCTCATAATTTTAAAAATATCTTCTTAGATCCAGAACACCCTCTTGATTCCTAAACAACTCAAAATTTAACTATGAGAGTCTAGCTATCTATTCTTCAACCACCTCAGAGACCTGAGAGGGATAAATATATCTGATTACATAGGAAGTGCAGGGCCTGCATCTTCCAAAACTAAGAAATGACATACCAGAGGCTGCCTGGACAGTTCCCATTTTCTCTCCATACATTACAGCATCAATCTTCAGCCATTTGGCCCCATTTCTCTGATAGACATTGATTGTAGAGCAGGAATTATGAAGGACTTACCTACCCTGTCTTGGCAGAGCTAGGCTGTCGACTTACCTGCTTCCAAGTTTTGTCCTTTTTGGACAGCAGTCTGTCTACAGTTGAAGCAAGGGGTTTTTCTTGCCAAGAGAAAGGCTTACCACCAATTCAATCATCTCCCACTGGAGATTCTTCGATGCTCATCTTCTACTTGGAGTAGAATAGGGGGTTCTGTCAGGAGCTGACATGTCTGGATATCAAAAAATCTTAAGAAAACATCTTTGAATGCCATATTCTGCAGATCTTTTGAGGTTTTTGAAGATGCCCTATCTATCTCTTATATTTAGATAAGCAAATGTTGCCTGTCTCTTAGCAACTTGATTTCTGAGTAGCTTAGAAAATAACTGATAAACTGTCATAGTAACTAACAAAATGGCACACTTGCATGACTATTAGTTTCCATTTCTTAATTATCCTAAACAGTTTATGATGGTTGGTAGCAAGAGGCCAAAACTTTACATTTCATTTTTAAGCATTACTAGATACAATACCTTTAAGAAGCATTACCCTTAATTTTGTATCAATGTACAAAGATCAATAACAATGTGGCCAGTTGTTTTGATTTTTACAGCTGTTTAATAATGTTAACATCAATTTGCACTCAGGAGTTATACAAATCCAGGCCATGGCTTCATCCAGCAAGCTGTGGATTGCCAAGAGTGCTCCAGCCCAGTAATTTTAGAAAGATTCCCAGAAACTCATCAAAGGAGTTTCTAAAAAATTGAGCACACCAGGAAAGGGGAAGAAAGGGACACAGGTGACAAACAATGGAATCTCTGAGAGGAATGAAGGGAATTCTCATGATACAGCAAAAGAAATGGCTCCGGAAGATATCCATGCAGCAGGGCTGAAGGGCAGCCCTCCCATATGGGGAGAAGACAATGGTTTTCAAACAGTTGACACTCAGAAAACGATGGAATTAATAGATTCAACTGTATTTTGTCTACATGAAAAGGTGTTTGGCTGATGTATTGATGGGTTTGAAAATTGATTCAAAGTTTCTGCATGAAAACTAAACAAGTTACAAAAATAAGACAAGAGGGTGGGACCAAGAAGGGTGGAGGGAGGGGGCTGTGATGGAGATGTAACTTGAAGTAATAAATAAACGTTAAAAAAAGACAATGAATAACTCCAGCATGGGGTGGGGTAGCTAACACATAGTATTCAATATGGGTCAGTTACTAATAATTAGAGTGATAATGGGATATAAGAATATTAAAGTCTCATTTTCAAAGCAAGAGAAACATTTCAAAGCAAGAAAAATCAAGAAATTGTTTATCACATTATTTAAAACATGATCTGAAGTATTGGAAAGTAGTTTCATTCTGACTGAATGTTCCTATCCTTCAGTCTTGTTTTGAAGTCATCATAGCAATGGCAAAATGTGTCTGGATTAGAGAAGACAGTAATTTATTCTTGAGCCCCCAATAATGGATTCATTAGCATTCTGCACATGATACACAACTATAACATAGTTTTAGAGTCATGAATTTTTGTTTTTGTGGCAGTGCTATTATTCTTGCCATCTTTTATATCTGGATAATCCAAGTATCTTCACATTAATTATACTGTGTTTCTGAGGATTTGGACAGGAATCTCTCCATCCTGAAAATGGATTTCTTTTCAAACTCTTGATGCATAGATGAAAAATTATAGTGACCTAGAAACCTGTATCTCCTTATTTCCTCAGTATTTAGCTGTATGAACATAGTCTAAACTCTCTTCTGCTACAAATAATTGCTGTGATTACTGAAACCTAGAAACTATGGAAGGAAGTGTTTCTGTCACCCACATTTATCACAGCATTTGTAACTCTTTACTCTAATTTCTTTAAGTTAAGAACAACTAATTTTCCATCTGCAGAGAAAGCTAGGTTGGGAAATAAAGTGTCTTCAAACTTATCGCTCTCTTTGCAATTGTGTTCAACATGAACTGAACTTGAATTATTGATTATTTTCTTAACATTCTAAAGAATTTCTTTCATTTTCTTCTTTTTCTCACATATTATTTTGCCATTTGTCTATGAATTTAAATGTGTTTACAACCATTTGTTATCTACATATGTCAACAGAGAAATACATTTCAAGTACTATAAAATTCTATGCTTGTGTTTAATTTTATAAATATGTGGCATATTTACGTCTTCATGCTCATCTGGTTCTCATGGCTATCAATCATCCTGGAGGTTGATGAGGCTGTTGAATGCTTGGAGTTGCACGCATTTACTAATTTGCCTATTGATACCTCTCACTCCCTAAAAGGTCACTTATAGTGTCAACTACAAATACACTTTGGAATTGATAAGACACAAATAAACCCAGTATGTGCAATCAAAGATGTAAAACATGAGCGAATATACATTTATGGCACGTGACAGAGACATACTCTGTTCAGGAGATTGTTCCTACTAACCAAACTATAAGGAATATTAACTTATTAACACTGGATGTTTGGATTACACATTGGCAAACAGTAATCTAACACATGCCAATTCCTTTTAATTTAATCACTCTTGTCTAGACTTATCAAGTCCATAGAGTCTTGATTCTATGCCATTACCCACATATTTAAAATTTCTACTCTTATGAAAGCCCATTTTTATGTATTTTTATAAATTTTAATAACATATATTATGGGAATGGTGCTGCTGAACAGAGACAGTCATCTCTAGGGTAGATATTCTTATTTGCCCACCTCACAGCAGATTGAGGTCATGAGTTTCTATGGAATCTCCTGGCACAGCCCTGTGACTGTTAACGCAGTGGACAAACTGAGTTTTCTTCCTGAGTTAGAAAGGCATTCCACACTTTTCATAATTCTCAGCGGGAGGGAGAACAAAACAACATGCTCATTGCCTTCTATAGGAATTTGGGTGGATTCAAGGGCTGCATATTAATTGTGTTTTTACAGGAAGAGCTTCACCAGGAAGCTTTTCTAGCTGGAGGAAAAAAAAAAGATAGGAATGAAAATAGGCAATGTGCTTCAAAAAAAAAACAAAACTCAAAAACCAAGAGTTCTGCAAATGACTCACCTGGAAGTCACGTCAGGAATGCCTGCTTTGTACCAGATGGCTGGTTTGCACAGCAGACAGGATGCAAGAGATCCGGGGGCAAGGGAATGAATCTCATGTTTAGATCGGACCCTGTTCAATCTTGAGTTTTGCATCAAGTCAGAGGGCACCTCCTCTGGAGGCCTTGAGATTGCAGTGTTCTGGGCTCCTCTGCTGGCCACCAGAGTTCTTGTTTCAACCCTTTTCTCTGTATCTTGACCAGTAGAAACAACTCTGTCTGCCTTGGCTGCCCATTCCTAGGAGGACCCATCTGTGTCTGGTGGGTCACATTACACACATATATACACAAAGTGCAATCATCTCTCTCTCTCTCTCTCTCTCTCTCTCTCTCTCTCTCTCTCTCTCTCTATCATATATTACTTTGTGAGGTTTCAGGTTTCATGTAAACACCAGTTCCTGGCAAGAAGTCAGTATGTGTTCAAGGAAAACAATGGTCCTGTGATTAAGTTTGAGAAATCGTGTTCACTCTTATCACTTACTTAAATAATTCCCAATGCGTGTAATTATAGTAACAATTCTGAGAAGTTCCTCGATGAAGAACTGTGCTTAACTTTCCTTAACTAAATGTTTCTCAAACTAATTTACCTAAGGCTCACTTTGTTTTATTTCTTATGGTGACTTCATTAACAAAGAACCCCAGTGTTGAAAAGAACACAGCCTCAGAGAAAGCTCCATGAGAAAGGAACTCATCCTTTAGTTCAGCTATATTTGACACCAACAAAGAGCTAGTTATGAAACACACACACACACACACGCACACGCACACGCACACGCACACGCACACAGACACGCACACGCACACGCACACGCACACACACACACACAGACACGCACACGCACACGCACACACACACACACACACTTTCTCTCTGGAAAGCAAAGTTCATGGAATTTCCTCTGTACATGTTTGCTGGTGCCACAAATAGTTAAGACAAGGATAAGAACCTGTAACCATAGGGAAAAGAAAGTAGTTTTTATTTTATCTGTTTTCCTTCTCGCCCACTCACTAAGTTGCCTGTGCCTTTTATAGAGTTTGTTTGCTTTATTCCTGACCTTTGTCACAGATGTAGAAAACCCTTAATGCTTCTTCGATGGTCTCAGCAATGTTTTGCTGCTTGTTGCTGAATCTCTTCATCTTTCCAACTCGTCTGGGTTCTATCTGCGAGATCAGCATTCTATAAGTATTGGGAGACCACGAGAGTGACACACTACCAGCTCTCATGATGTTGTCTTTTTCTTTATCCTCAGCAATGTTCTGTTATAATCAATAGCCCAGGAAGGAATTCAGTTTCTACCCTTAAATAAATCACCGCTTTACTCCATCAACATGCCAAGCCTTGTATATGCTAAACCAAACAAACTCCAGTGACTTTACATAATTACACCAATATTCCTCTCATTCTGTCCTCATACTTGTAGGAGGAAAGTTATTTTTCCTCCTTTTATTTGTACCTGATGTTTATGATTCAGGTCCCTGTGTTTTATTTCTCCTTCTTTCCTAATGCCCTCTAACTGATACTATCCAAAGATCACTAATAACCAGTGACATCTTGCTTGATGTCTCTGTTACAACTTGGCCATCGTCTGGAGTCTTCATGAACTATACCCTCTTACAGTCTCAGCCACAGGAATCAGGCTTGGCTCTTCCCGTCTTTGTCAACAGATGACATTCTCTGTGTCCACCCTACTCAACCCAGGAGTCTGGACTTGTTCGTTATTCTCACTCCACCTGCTCTTTTTGGGGATTTTGGTCTATTCTCAGATGTTGATACTCTACTGACTGGCTGCTGACTGAGAATTATCAACATCCAGCGAGAGCATCTCTTATCTCAGACTCACATAGACAAATGTCTCCCCAGGTACCTTTATTTTCATATCTTTCTCCTACCTCATGAAAATTGCTCGACCATGCTGGGTTTTGTCTTATAAACAGAGACTGTGACATGTGCCATTGAGGACAGCTTCTTCTCTCTTCCTTACCTTCAGTGTCTATGGATGTTTTCACCTTGATCTTATCACTTTATCATCTCAAACAGCCTCCAAATCTGTGATCATGTCCAAGTTCACTGACCGTACTGTTGCTAGGATAATCTACATAAAACAAACCCAGCCAAATCACCACTCTGTCTAATACCTACCAGCTAAAAGCAGATGGGAATCTACTGCCCACAGTTCCAGGGCTCTTTCAGGTGACCAACTATTTTTTTCAATTATTTTATTTTAGTCTCTTTAAGGCTCTGTTATACTCACACCTGTCGAAACACAGCACACTGAATTCAGAAACATCTCGGAGAAACCAGATGGCTTTTATTAAGGTAGACATTAAAGAGTCTTATAAAAATGTGGAACAGTGTCAGTCTCAGTAAATTTGGTTTTTGTTTTGTAAAATGTGGCTATATTTTATTCATGCTGACATATAACATACTGACTACCATCATTTTGAAGTGAATGAGTAAATATTTTTCAATGTCACAATTACCATTTTTAACACAGTAAATATAGACTGATATAATCTGTATAGACCAACGTTCTTTGAGATTCTCAGGAGTTTTTAACAGTGTAAAGTGATCCTGAGACCAAACTCACCCAACTTCTAACTTAAAGGAACAGCATACCTTTTTAGAATGCACAGATTTCACTTACCTTTTTAACATAGTGTGCATCATGACCTATAAATCAAGTCATAGTGTGGCATCTGATCTTCATGTGGCCCATTCATCAGTTCTGAATTGCCTCCCTAAAAGGAACTGCTCAAAGTCCTGACTAAACTATGGTGTTCCTTTCTGTGTTCCCATTGTCCCAACATAGCTCTTTTGTGTATCTCTTCTAAGGGATTTTAAATTGCTGAAGAATGAAATGTATTTAATTTGCTTGCATAGTCTTGGTTTCTGACTCAGGGATTCAGGGTTCTCGATAATTGGGAGGTCATATGTCGAAGACAGCTTTGAGGTTGGCTGTGGGGAAGCCATAAATTTTTGTGATCGGTTCTTCCTATTGCAGCTGAAGTTGGATCAATCTCATGCTCTCCTAAAACTGGCTCATAAATATGAATTTGTTCACTTTACATTCAACAAATACTTCTTGACTTCTTGGTGTGCCTCAGATACTGGGCTAGGCACACCGCTGGCAGACATGAAATAAAACAGACACATTCTCGACCCATTTAGAGAAAGGTTTTCTAAAACAAAAACTCTGGCACACAAATACAATCACAAGGAAATTTAATCTTCACTTATTCTTCCAGAAAAATGTTATCAGTAGACTCAGAAGGACTCAAATCATCTCTGGATCATTCAGATTATAATAAGTGAAGCACTCTGTTATAGGGTGGTACTGAAGCTGTAGAAAGACAACACTTGAGGATCAACAGAACCAACCAACCTAGGACCCTACAGGTTTACAGAAACTGAAACACTAACCAAAAAAAGAAGGATAAGAAAAGGAGGAGGAGGAGGAGGAGAAAGAAGAAGAAGAAGATCTTAGATTAGATTAGACTTAGACCCCCATATACTTATATAGATGAAAGGCAGCTGGGTCTTCATACATCCCTTAGCAACTGGAGGGGGTGGGTGGTCTCAGTGACGGACTCTGTTGCCTGTTAGTGGTAGACTTTACCTTAGCTGGGCTGCCATTTCAGGCCCCAGAGCAAGAGAAAGCTCTTAGCCCTCATATGACCAATGAACTGAGGGGGGTGGATATGGAGGAGCCTCCCTCACCTGAGAAGAAGAAAAGAAAGGAGAGGGGAAAGCGGGTGAGGGTGAGATCTGGAGAGGAGGGGGGAAGGGTCTATGTATGATTGGGATGTAACTTGAATAGATAGATGGATGGATAGATAGATAGATAGAGAGATAGAGAGATGATAGATAGAGTTGAAAAGGGGAGGAAAGAAATCACTATAGAATGGAGGAAAGAGCAGTAGACTGTGTTGGAGCATGTAAAAGATTACTATGTGACTAGAGTGGACAAGGAAGAACAATTGATTCAATGTTGGAGAGCAGGCAAAGGCAAAGCACAGAGTCTTATAAGTGAAGTCATTGTAACTTGTGGTCTCACCTGGGGTGCTTTGGGTATGAAGGTTATCACCACAAGAACAATTAGCCAACCACATAGCCAATGAAGATGATCACACTACTTAAAAGCCATTTTCAGTAAAGAGGTTCATCCCAAGTGAAATGAGACCCTGTTAACATGTTTAAGACAATCTAGTTGGAAAATAAGAGCCTGAACCTAACTGTAAGACAGCCTTTTAAGAAGTTTCTGCAGAAGCCGGGCAGTGGTGGCGCACGCCTTTAATCCCAGCACTTGGGAGGCAGAGGCAGGCAGATCTTTGTGAGTTCGAGGCCATCCTGGTCTACAAAGCGAGTCCAGGACAGCCAGGGCTACACAGAGAAACCCTGTCTCGAAAAACCAAAAAATAAAAAATAAAAAATAAGTTTCTGCTGTGATCTAAGCATAGGAAATGCCACAGACCAGGGTGAGAATGGAAGATCTGAGGCCATTTACAAGTGGAAGGAGGAGGATTTGTTGGTGGATTGTCCCTGAGGCCAAGGTGGGCAGAGAGTGATTCTATGTTTTGTAGCTGAGCAACAGTTAAAAAGGCAAATTCCTGCTGCCATGATTTGTAAGGTGGAGGAGTAGGGCAAAAATCAAGTATTCTGTGCACTCAATATGTAATGCCCATGAGACTTTGAAATGGAGCTGGGTGTAATTGGCCTTTAATGTACAAGAACTCTGTAGAGATGGCTGGACAAAAGTACACATAGTGGTTATTACCATGTACAAAGAACAAAAATAGAACAAGGCAAAGTGTTCTCTTTGCCTTTGTGAGGCAAATCAAACAGGCAAAGTCCATCACTTTGCCTATGATTGAATGGATATGATAGTCCCTCCTAAACACACACACACACAGAGAGAGAGAGACCACTGGATTCTTCAGTTTTTGCTTCTCTGCATAAAACAAGGCTAAAAATTGGCTCCCACTTTTATATTTTGAACGTATTCTATGTCTCCTGTTTAGGCTAACTTCAATTATGGGCTATATTGCATCTTTTAAAACATTGAATTTTCAGTTTTCTCTGGAAAGGTCTTACACTGTGGTGCTCTCGTATCCCTAAGGGTATGAGGGATAGATCATTTTTAGAAAATAAAATAGATCTTTTAGAAAAATTAAAGAGTTTCATAAGTGTATGAGCAAGTATAGTTATTTCTATTAGCCCCAGAGGAAAGAGTTTATAAGGTAAAAATATGATTGGTGAAATCGTGTCTTGGTATTTTGTTTGCTGGATTTGGGTTTGTTCCCTGGAGCAGGGAAGGCCCAAACTTTTATCATCACCATCATCATCATTATGTGTAGAGGTTGCCATTGTCTTATTCCAGGTAAAAAGTCCATCACCCTACTTCAGCATTATTGTGTTAACTATTATGAGTGGTTCCATCCCTCCCCATTTTTATTTCAGGCTTGTAGCTGCAGCTTATATCATTAATCTTTGTACTTCTAAATGCATGAGTGAACTCATGCTTGTGGAATTCTCTAAGTGATTTAGCAATTTCAAGAATTATGAAGAATTTTTTAGTCATCTCCCAAAGCATCTCCAGCCAGTTCATGCAACACATGAATGAAGAGAAATAACAGTTATTTGCTAACGAGGTCTTATCCCTGATCAGCTTTTACTTTGGAATTTGGGGGGCAAGGGCTTGTAGAAGCCAATGTATTTGAACACATGTCTGATTACATTGTTTATAGATTCGTTTCCATGTGTTCCTGGACATGAGGATCCTAAAATAATAATATACTATCACAAGTTCCTCAATCCCTTAAAGATTTTGATAAGAATGATATGTTAATTCTGGTTAAGTACATATGTCTATCAAATATATATGTATTAATATGTGTATAGTTGTATATAGATGGTGTATATATGTACATATATTTATAGATATGATCATGCTCGGCCTAATTGTGTTTTAGCCAATGATCAATACATACACCACATACTAATGCCATAGTTATGTTCATATAATGAATTTCAAAATATATCAAACTGTTAAGCAATATGTGAGTATATGCATGTGGGGAGACAGGTATGATAAGTACATGTGCAGCAACTGTGTGTGTGTGTGCACACATATGTACACTTCACAACTATGGATGTGCTTTATAAAGATTGCATGTTTATTCTACACATTCCATAATATGCCAGTCTGTTGTATCATGAGGTTGCACATCTATTTCTAGGGTAATTTCTTATTTTTATTTTTAATTTAATTTTTTTCAACATTCATTTATTTCAAGTTACATCTCAATCACAGTCCCCTCTCTCTTTCCCTCCCAGTTCCACCCTACTACCCTCTTCCCCCTTTCCCTCCCATCTGCTTTTTTTAAAAATGAAAGTATGTAGAATAGACCTGGAGGCCTTGCCATTCCGAGGACTTTTTTTGACTGATATTTTTACTTGAAATGTCCAAGAAAGCCAGAAAGGAGCCACCTAAGTTCTTCTTAAAGAAACAAACATCTAAAGGTTTTGGGGGGGGAAAGGGTAAGAGCATTCATGATCCCTCCATTGTCCCCAACTGCATTCATCTCATTCCAAGTCTGCTTCTACCCTTTATACCCTTTATGTCAACCCCCAATCTGTATTCATTGCCAGGAGATAGCTCAGGGAACATCTGTCTTAGAGGAACCTCTATTTAACTTCTTGAATCTTGGTTATGATGATCCCAATCATAGACTTTATACATCATCACTTACTCAATTTTTTTTCGACTGCGTTTCTATTTAAGGGCCAGTAAATCCTAAAGATTAGCAAATAGTCCCTTTCTTCTTCAGAGCCTCAGAATCAGAGCTCACAGTTGTGTTTTGAGGGCAGGTCAATAACTTTGCAGATTCTAACATCTCCAGAGAATATTGCTTCAACCTTTGATGCTATAAGGATGCTTGTGTTTGCCAATGGTTGAATAAAACCCACAAGAAGGATAGATGAGGTAGAGATAGTGGCAAAGGCACTTCTTCTTCAACCTCTTCTTACAGTACAGTAATGACATAGCCCATCCATAGTTTTCAAAGGGTGCCCTAACTTCACCTGAATAAATGTTTTTGTTTGTTTGTTTGTTTAAAAATGACATCTCCTAGCCGGGCGGTGGTGGTGCACGCCTTTAATCCCAGCACTTGGGAGGCAGAGGCAGGCGAATCTTTGTGAGTTCAAGGCCAGCCTGGTCTACAAAGTGAGTCCACGACAGCCAAGGATACACAGAGAAACCCTGTCTCGAAAAACAAAACAAAAAAAAATGACATCTCCTTTTTCCTAACATCTTGAACAGAATTCAGGAGAGGCAGGAGATCTGATACCATGCGTGACTTGTAAGCAGTAGAAGACTTCTGCTTCTAAAGGTTTGAGATGGTCAATACTGTGGAGTGAGCTAGTCATTCAACCACCCTGGTTCTATCAAAACTGCCCCTCTGAGGTTAGTTTCTGTAAGAAAAATGGGCCTACCACTGACCTTACATCTACCCCCCCTCAGACTGTAGCTAGCCCTGATTGGAAACAGAAGAAAATGGAAGCAACTTTTGCAAGTAATTTTTATAGTATGGGTCAGACCTCAGCTATGCAAACATTTCTTTCAAAAGCATGATGTCAAAGAGGTATTTCTGATTGTTGACTCAAGATATTTTCTATTGTGCCTTTTTGTGAGACTGTGTATCTATGAGTTGTCCAGACTCCCTTGGAATTTGTCCAGACACTCCACTGATGATTTGTTATCCATCTTATAATTGGGACAAGTCATATTTCAGAAATCTATAAGAAGCTCTAATTGCTAATAATGAAGAAAAGAAGCCATGTGTTTAAACATTATTTGTTGCTCCCCTGAGCAGGTAGAGCACTAGGGATTCCATACAAAATGCAAATCAAGACCAATAAGTGATTAAAGAATATGATAAAGGACTTTGCAATGGATTGAATTTGCATTTATGTCTAGTAATATTCAAATGGAATCTTCTCGAGTCCTCTACCCTTGTCTCTTGGGTGATTTCCTTTTCAAATGTTTATTCTAGTCACATATGGGTTCTTGCCCTACCTCCTTTACCAAACAGTGATGCCCATATTAACTGTTGATAGATCTCAATTGCTTCCCATTATCCACTATCACTGTTGTGAGTCTATAGCATATTATTGGTAGACAAATAACCAATGATTGCCAAAAGAAATGGTTGTGAGAACATCCCTTTCCTAAATTAAAAAAAAAAAACCACGTAAACATAGAATAATGCTCATGTTACTTTTCCTGTTGCTTTGATAAAGTACTCCAACAAAGGCAACTTAGTGGAGAAAGGGTTTGTTTTGGCTCACAGCCTCAGGATACGGTCCATAAGGCTGGAGAAACCATGGCATCAAAGCTTGAAGCAGAAGTTCACACAGTATCTACAGACATGGTGCAGAGACCCACCAAGGTAGGTATTCAGCTTGCTTTCTCCTTTTTATTCAGCCTGGGACTACAATGCATGCAATGCTACTACTCTCAGCTCAGGGTTCCTCCCACCTCAGTTAATATAACCTAAGGATCCCCTCCCAGAGGTTTGTCTTGTTAGGTGATTCTACCTCTGTCAAGTTGGCAATCCCTACTCACTGTCACAATGTTGTTGACCACAAATAAAATTGCAAGGCTAATTAAGTCTTTGTTTATTTGTATGGGAAGGGCAGAATAACTCTCAAAGTATTTCAGGGGGAAACTATGTAATTGATACATTAGTTGTTTTTCTCAACTATGTGGCCAAGGCAACTTGAAGAAGAAGGGTTTTGTTCTGGCTCACAGTTTGAGGACAGTCTGTCATGGTGGGGGAAAACATGGTGTCAGGAATGTGGGGTGGAAGGTCACATCATCACCACAACTACATTCATGGAGCAGAGGAAGAAAAGTGTGTCCTCCTTTTTATTGACTCTGGAGCTCTGGTTCACCAGATGTGATGTCCTTCTTTCCTCCTCAGTTAAACCTCTCTAAGACTATCCTTGTGGTCCCAGCCAGAGGTTTTCCCTAAGTGACTTTAAATCTTGTCAAGATAACACTCAAAATTAATTACCAAAAAAGATTTTCAAAAATTGAAAAATGAGTTGGGTTGCTGCTGTGGAAACCATTGACTGTCTGTCCAATATTTCACCTCAGATTCCAGGGCCAGGCTACTGGCAGCTAATATGAGACATGAGTTTTCTGAAGAACCTAGAGAAATCCCAAGGGACATAGGTGGGAAAGACCATGAGTCAGGATGGGGCAAAAAAAATGAATTAGTCACAAAGATACATAGTTTCCACTGGACTTTTCTTCTCCCTTGTCCCCTTTTCCTTGCCCAGCTTACAATGTGATCACTGGTACAGAAGTTGCTTTACCCTACATATCTAGTTTCTCCACAGGAAGCAAGCAACCCTTAATTTGGAGCAATAAAATGCCAGAAGTTGGGGTTCAAATTTTAGTCTGTAGATGTAGCTCAGTGGTTGGGTGCTTGCCTAGCATATGTGCAGACTAGAAATAATAATTGTTGTATTTCCCCAAAGCACCAACCTTGGCATTCAAGTGAAACACTGAGTCTGAGCTCATTTTCTTTCCGTGAAAATTTTCTTTCTTTCATGTTCTTTCAGTCACTCACTACTCTACTTTCAAGAAAAAAAAAAAATCAAGCCTCCCAAAAAACCTACCCCCAAAACTATATACAGTTAGTCATGAGTTAATAGTTACAGTTAATAATGCAGACTATACATCCTAAAGGATTGATAATTTAAATCCCATTTCTTTATTGGACCGGTTGCTATTCTACTGGGCCTAGTGAAGTTGTCAGAAGAAAATAAATTTAAACTACAAGTGATGTGACAGAACTGAAACCTAAAATAACTTCCTTATGCCTTGCACACTCAAGGAGAAATCTTCTCCTCACATTTGTAGTACAATTCATTTTGACCATCAAGCTTGCAGATCTGTTGCACGGAATTTTTTTTTTTTTTATTTTGGCTTTTTGGCTTTTTGCCTTGTTCAGAAGAGACACCAAAAAAAAAAAAAAAAGCCAAACCCCTTTTTGATCTAACTTGAAAAAGCATTGTCAATGTCAAGAACACAGAGACTGTGGGTTGTTTATTATGCTAGAAGGAGCCTTCTGTGCCACATTGTTTGTGTGGTATGAAGTGACATTGTATGCCTGTGGTCCCTTGGGGACCCCTCATGGAAAGGAGATATGTTATCTTCCTGTCTAAGCCCCAAAAGTGAGTAGTGCAAAGTAAATTACAGCCTGTAAAGCCAAGCTTAGTCCCAAACTCATGTTACATGCCCCCCCCGCAGCTATTAAGAAAGCTGTTCGTGTTTATCCGAAGGATGCCCATGGGATGCCACTGCAAGCAGGAGATATGGTAACAAGGCACTAATAAGTACCATTGGCCAGAAGGTGTGCCACCTCTCTGCCTTTTCTCAGTCTTGGTTAGAGTTCTCTAGAATGTGTGAGGTGAGGCAACTTCTACAGAGGTAAGGAGAGGGCCAAGCCTTCTCCCTATGTAAAGAGAATTGGTGCCATCAGGTCCCTGGGTACTTAAAAACATCAATTTAGTAAAAGGTTTTCTCCTCTGTTACTGAAGTGTGTGTAACTTCTTTATTTTGCTGCTCCAATTCAATTAGGTATTGTTTGCCTCCCATAAAGAAACCAAATATTGCCAGGTATGATGGAAGACCCATAATCCCAGGAGTGGGAGGCAGAGGCAAGGGGTTCCTGAGTTCAAAGCCAGCTTGTGCCGCATAACTTAAAATACTCTCTCAAAAGCTGGGCAGGCGTGGTGGCGCACACTTTTAATACCATCCCTCAGGAGGCAGAGGCAGGCGGATCTCTGTGAGTTCAAGGCCAACCTGGTCTACAGAGTGAATCCAGGGCAGGCAAGGATACACAGAGAAACCCTGTCTCAAAAAAAAATCTGTCTCAAAAGGAAGAAATGTTTAGGAATTTAGTCAACTTGACACAACAGTGGCCATATTACATGTCAAGCAAGGAGAAAGAGCCTGGAGAAGAGAAGTCCTATGATGCAGCACATGTGGCCTCTGGCACTGTGGGCACACATGTAAGCTGTCCACAGGGTCTGAGTGAGTTAGCTTTGCGAGTGGGTCCATCTCCTCATCCCTTTTGCTCTTTGTGATCATGCAGATATGCAGAAGATGTGGTGTACGGTTGCAACAGCTATGATTACACTACCGTCTTCCAGGAGAGTTTCCTCGAAGCAGCCATGGTACAGGATGTACCATGTGGCTTCAAGACTTCCTTGCCAGTTCTTTTATGTTCCTGACCCACATTCTCTTCTGCCCAGGAGTTCTGGATTTATCCAGTCCCTCCCAGTTCCTCCCGGTTACTCTCAACATGTGTGTCTAACATCAGCCATCAGTACAATTCCATCCTTGACCCTAAATAAAATTATCCAGAAGTCATGATCATCTGGATTCCCTTGTTGAGTTAGGCTTTAGCCCAAGAATTTTCTGAGTCTCGGTTATTTTAAGAAAATATTATAGTGTTTGAATAGCCATTGGTCACCTCAGAGGCAGGGTGGTGTCTTGCAGAGCGAAGGGTTGAAAGCAGATCAGTTCACTGAAAATACTGATGCTGTATTTTTTAAGATAAAGGGTCAAATGGAAAGTTATTTCGTTCATTATGGTTCTAAATCATTCAGCATTCATGTGCTTTGCATTAGGTCAACAGAAGATTTTATTTTTCCCAAAGACAAGAAACTGACCCTTGAAGCTCAAGTGTCAGTAATGGACAGGTATTACTGATTTTTAAATTTTGAAGTAGAAATAATTTTAAATTGTCTTAAAACTTTTCTGGACCTGAAAAAAGCAAAATTCGAACATAGTTGGCCATCTTTACAAGTTCTTTTTCTCTTTATAGCTCTCCCTAAGGCATCTTCTTCAGCTCAGAACACTTTCGTTGACTCTTCACCCAATATCTACTGTTTTAAATCTGCCAAAAATTTTTAACCCGAGGCATTAATGCAACCAATATCTCAATCACACACACACTTGAAGAGCCAAAGAAGGATTTGCCAGGTGTAAATTTTATGTACAGAGGCATTTAGAGCAAAGCTGGTAAGGGTGGATTTTCTGTGGAAGCTTTCAGAGTGACCTGTTTTGACTTATATCATCTGAAAACAAAAGTACAAATGTGACATAATGTTCAATAAAGTTGGAGTAGAATTTTCCAAAAGTCAGATCAATCCCTGAAGACTAACAACAGTTGACTTTTTATTTTTCTTTCTTTTAGATTTTGTGGTGTGTGTGTGTGTGTGTGTGTGTGTGTGTATGTGTCGGAGTATGTGTTGGGTCATTGATGAACACTGAGTGTCTTTGGGAGATAACATGCCACACTAACATTTTTGAATCAGGGTCCCTTATTAAGCCTGATGCTAGCCAATGAGCTTCAGGAATCCTCTAGCCTCCGATACCACAACCCCACCCCAAGCTTACAGAAGCATATGACCGTGCTGGGATTTTAGATGGCTCTAGGGATCTCCACTAGGGTCCCCATGCTTGTGACAGGTACTTTATAGGCTGAGCCACCTCCACAGCCCTGAGACTAAAACTCTCAAATTGGATGTTCCGGGGAGCAACATTGATGTTTCTCTCCCTCCCACTGACTGGAGAAACTTAAGGATGAGCACTAAAAATTTATCAGCTTGTAGGAGGTAAAAAATGAAAACTCTAGTGTCAAGTTTTCCTGCTCATTTAGGTTGAGTGTCCATCCGCCGCTCTGGATGAGTGGAGGAAATCTGCATTTGAGATACTGAAAAAACAACTCTCCTCACCCTCTGCTCTATAGGCATTCCTGTGTGTGATTTAATATTGTATCTGGACCTGTATGTGGTTTTAAAACTGCAATTTGTCAATTTTGTTATTGACACAGGACAGTTGCGGGATTTGATGTGGGCTTGTCTAAGGAAAAGTAAGAGAAAAAAAATCTTCTTCCAGGGCATGCCTTTATCAGAAGTCACCTCTCGGCTATTTACAAGTGCCATGGTTACAGACCTGCTAGACTGATGATATTCACATGCAGGAAACAATGCAAGGAAAACAGGATTTGCTCGGCTCCGACTTCGCTGGCCCAAGAATTCCAGGAAGTGATTGTACTCCACGAAACCGTCTGTGCTGGGCTAGATTGTCTGTAGCTTTTAAGGTCAAGTCCTATCACACTGAGTTTGCGGGGGCCTTTGTAACAAGGCAGCGTGTTTATGAAGGGGAGTACACACTGTGTTGTTTACCAGTCCATGCAGCGTGAATGTGAGATATATTCTAATCCGTGGTTCAGGATGCTGGCACAGGGGATCCATCACCCGAGTTTCTGAAACAAGCCTGGGATGGGTTCAAAAATGATTGGAAGGGTGACCGTGCAGCCCTCTGGCGCATGTGGACAGTCACGAAGCACTGGACCCCTGACAGGACAGGCGGGTCTGTGTAGAGGATGAATGTGGGGAACACTCTGAGTTTATGTTATTAGATGTCGTGCTTCCTGGAGTGGCTGAGCCGCCTCCTTGGAGGGAGAGAGGTGCTGGTACAGTAAGAGACTCCGCGCCGCCAACTCCGACTCCAAGCACGGAAAAGGGGGTGGGGGCAACAATGGGATTTATTTCTTCATAAGAGACCTGGGAGGCAGCCAGGCATTCCAGGGCCTTGCTCTGGAATTCTTTGATTTCTCTAAAGTGCACAATGACTGTACTTGTGGTCCCCCTGAGCTCAAGGATTCTGGAGTCCCACAGGGGACACCGAGACTGTTCACTTGCACAGGCAGTCCAATGGCCCACTCTGCTCTAAATCAAACCAAGATATTGTAGCTTCTAGATTAGACCTAACTGACCGGACCCCTAGTGTACCCTTACCTTGAATGAGATTGGTCCCTAGAGGGATGTTAAACATGCAACAGCCGACAGAGGATGCTTAAGTGGCAAGGATACTAGAGCATCTTGAACTGCCTTCTTTCCACCAAGAGCATCCACTGCTACCCAGGCAAACAAGAATCATCTTTCTGCAGATTTTTAGGTACTATCCCCCAAAGTCCCACACCTTAAAGGGCAAGCAAGACAGCAGATGTGTCTTTCAATGCAAAGGACCAAGTGAAACTCTGGGTGACTCTGGCTGGCAATCCATCAATATCAATTAAGTCTGTTAGACTGTCATTTTGTGACTCATCACCTCAGGCTGTTTATCCCAGGGTGATGGACTAGATGACGATCAGAAGATATTTCCTGCCCAGTTCTCACATGTTATACCTCAAACATGCTGTCAAATATCTAGATTCCACTGTGGGACTATATTTTAATGATTGGATTTCATTGTGTTTCAAAATCCATAGGTTGGTGTCTTGAGGTTGATCATTTCATTGGCAGGATGCTGTGGACCAAAGCTATCCTTCCACACCATGTGAAGGCTCTCTTTGTAGGAGGTTTTGTAGAGAAAGACTGGTGGATATGGTGATTAGCATAACCACCTCCTAAAGTGGTTGCAAATTGCCAGCAAAAGCACAGAAATCTCATTAAGAAATAAAATAACTGGTGAGCCATGGGGCAAGAATCTCAGAGATCATCAGAAGTGTGTTGAGACCTTTGCCTTTGGTCTCGCCCGGGGCATTGACACCTATGAAATTGCTATTCCACCATTTATACTTGTAGATCTTTATATGGTCTTTCTCTGGATCTTCTTTTAATTGATCTCATGTATTCTAGCTCACTAGCATAACATAAGCTAACATACCAGGATGGTGCTTACCTCGCAGAGATCGACCGAGCTGCCCACGCAGCGAACATCCTGACTATATGCTTCAGTCTTGTGTTGTTCTATTTTGTTCCTCCACCTGCTGAGCATTTTGTATGTGTTTATGATGAATATTAGCCATTTTCATCTCTCATGCTCCCGTCTTATTCCCCATCTGGTCCCGCTGAGACTTCTCCCTAAGTCTTTGTTTTTCATCTGCAAAGAGAGTGGCTTTGAAAACTCTCTAAGGCCCTCTCCATTCAGATGGGACCTGTAAGATCTGCCTTAGAAGAAGAAAATTCCTTGGAAAAGAAGAATAAAGACTTTCTAAGGAAACTGGGAAAGCATGGAAGAACCAAAGCATAGAAATATGAGTCCTGGCATAGGACAAGTTTATAATCTTTGAAGGACTATGACTTTTTTAAAAAAGTGTCTCCACATTCATGAAATTCTTGGGAAAATTCTAGGATAGTGATATTATAAATAAGGAAATGGATTTGTAAAGCTTAAATGATTCTAGAGACTCTTGGCAGTTACAGATTTAAGTCTGAAGACAAATCACGTTCTGCAGCCCTATAGGAAGGATTGACCTGTAAAAAGAGTGAAAGTCCCCAAGAGGAAAGAGTGTGGGTGGAAAACAGAGTCACTCTTGGTTGTCCTTGAAACATGCATCAAAGTGTCCTTCTCCATGGTTCATGTGGTAAAAATTCAAAGACATCATTGTAAGAATATATACTGATACAAAATTAATATTATATTTGGCTAAATTGGTATTGATCATTGTATATTAATGCAAAATTAAGATTTTATAGGGCTACATCGGTATTGATCTTTGTATATTGATACAAAATTAAGATTATATTTGGCCACAATGGTATTGACCCTTGTATATTGATGTAAAATTAAGATTGTATTGGGCTACATCA